>LR548564.1:0-49657 GCA_900536415.3 Caenorhabditis sp. 38 MB-2015
GACCAGACCAGACCAGACCAGACCAGACCAGACCAGACCAGACCAGACCAGACCAGACCAGACCAGACCAGACCAGACCAGAGACCAGAGACCAGAGATCAGAGATCAGTTAGAATCCAATTTAAAACTGAAAATACATGAAAAATCATTGATATACTACTCTATATCAATTATAAGAGTCGATTTTCTAGCTTCAAATAAAGATTTTTTGAATTTTCAATGTCTTTATCGAGTTCTTCGGGTCCAACTACCCCATCTTCCAGGCGATCTACATCCCTTGTCTCTACGTCATCTCGCGCAGTGACCTAATGAAATCCTCCTGCTACAAAATCATGTTCTATCTCGGCTTCCTCGACCTCTGCTGCCTCTCCTGCAACTCAATCTCCACCGGATATCTCGGCATCATCGGTGCGACCTACTGCTCTTTCCCCCGCTTCATTTTCTTCATGGGTGGACTTGGATGTGGTTGCTGGATGGGCTCTTGCTCCACATGTATTGTGCTGGCTATCAACCGTTGTTGTGACATCAACCATAATCTACCTTTTCGGAAAATCTTCATTGGAAATAATATCTATATCACAATGATGTTCCCCTTCATCTACTCGATTTACTCTGTCTTCTTCACCAAGCCAATCCTCTTCAACTCCAACTACATGAGCTGGTTCTTCAACCCAGAAATCGGGCTTGAATCCAAGAATTATGTCAGTATCGCTCACACTTTGAACAACTGCGTCGTCTCGGCATGTACAACAAGTCTCTACCTATACCTATGCATCTTGCTGTTCGTTAAAAACCGTCACGCACAAAGTGAATCCTTGTCAAAGACCCAAAAGCAAATCTTCCTCCAATCCATCATGATTTGCTCATTCAACGCGATCGCCGCCTATATCTACGTCTACATGCAATTCTTCTACTCCCCACCATCGGTCATGCTCGTTGGACAACTCGCCTGGCAATTTGCACATGGCTCTGTTGGTTTGGTCTACATCACTATGAATCGAACGGTTCGTCGTAAGGTTTTCGAGATTCTTGTCCCGAGTATGATTCGGAACCGGATTGGTGTTCAAACTGCCACGACAATAAGCCGCCCGATTGTGAGTACGATTGCTGCTGGGATGGAGCCAAAGACGAATCATGTAACGACTAGTAGTGGAACTGTTTTTTGAGTTTGAATTTTTTTATTTGAATAAAGGATGAGAGAGAGGAGATCAGATTTCTTTGTGTAATTGTGTGTTTTGACCGCTTCGTAGTGTAGAGAGCGGGTAAACGGCGAGCGTGTCCGATCTGGCAGGTTGAGCAACGTTGACTCCGATTAGTCAAGGGTTCGATCCCCGGTTGGATTTACTCTCAAGTTTGAAATCAACCTGTAAATGTCTTGACTGAAAATAATCAAAATAGAATAAAAGAAAAAAATGGGATCTCACGCGGGATCGAACCTGTAGAAATGGGGTGTTCCGGCCGCTCCGTAGTACAGAGAGTGCGTAAGCGGCGATGATGTCCGATCTGGCAGGTTAGGCAACGTTGACTCCGGTTAGTCGAGGGTTCGATCCCGGATGGTGAATCTTTTTCAAATCTTTTTTTTAACGTGTTTACACGTTGATTCCACCTACTTGATTTCACCAAGTCAACTTTGTGTTGCCTGCTGTATAACAAAATATACTTAACCATGCTCCCTAGAGCTATACCTAGGTCATATGCATCAAAACAAAACTTTCCATGCATTATTGGTTGTTTTTCAAGTTATAATTATACCTAAAAATAGATAGTTCTCATATTTTTCATATTTATGCTTATATTAATAAACAAATAAATACATTAATTATTACTAAAAAGGTATATTTATCCCATGGTAATACATTAAACTGTGACATACACATCTCATTGATATATCTATATTCACAAGGAAAATAATCGATATCCTAGTCTCGCAATTTGTTGCATCAATGAGAATTGTTTCACCGGGCAGCCATGGATCTCAATCAATATTTGACAGACAAAGTACTATAGTTGGACATCGGCTGGACCGGCTGATGAACATTATGGGGATTTTTCAGGTGATTCGGTAAAAATTTTGAATTTTTTCTGTGTGGAGCAGATAGAGGAAAAAAAGACGGTCATTTTTATATTATTTTCATTGACTTTGATTGGGCTATACTCAGCCGGTCCAGCCGATGTCCAACTATACAAAGTACTCTCCTAGAAATGTCACAAGGGCTGTATATTCTCCACCTTCGATGTCAATTTTAAGCAATTCGACCTCGCTGTACAGAACGACATCATGAGAAAAATAATATTTTTTCATTCAAGTAAATAAAAATGACTAGACTTTTATATACACATATGTAAATCGAAACCGGGTCATCCATAAAAATATACTCAAGCATCGGCACTCTCATCAGTGTCCATTGACAAGTCTCCATTCCTATCCTCGCCAAGAATGTGGCACAGTTCCTGAAGACGATCCTTCCATTTTCCGACTTCGCCCAATTTGGTTTCGAGTTGATGTTTCTCTTCGCTTAAGGTCAAACGCTCGCCAATGTCTGTCTCGTTCAACTTTGTCAATTTATAACCTCCTTCTCCGTCGTATTGTATTAGGTGAGTGTGGAATTTCCTGAAATAGAAAACTTCAATGTTTCCGTTGACCCGAAATATATGTTCCTTTAAAATATTTTAGTTCATGAGATCGTTGTGGGACCCAACCTATGTGCCTTTAACGAAAAAATTCGAAAACTTGTCAATAAGTGGTTCAAAATACTCGCAAAGATTATCAGATTTGAACTATATAAAAGTCTAAAAATCACTTGTTTGTGAGATCGTTACGGGACCCAACCAATGCACCTTTAAAAACCAATGTACCTTCTAAAAAGTGATTTTAACTAGATAAGTCTCAAGGTGTAAATTTGATTGATTCAAGAGATCGCTGCAAGACCAAACATATGTACCTTTGAAAAAGTGACTCAAACCCTATCAATATGGGTCTCTTAATTCTTATAATGACTAGTACATTCAAACTTTACAGGGTTTGAAGCTCAAAACTCGCTAGTTTTGGAGATCGTTGTGGGACCCAACCTATGTACCTTTAAAAAAATGACTCAAACCATATCAATATGGGTCTCTAAATCACCGCAACGATAAACAGGTTTCAACTAGATAAATCTCAAGGTGTGAACTTGATTGGTTCAAAAGATCGCTGCGAGACCCAACCTATGCACCTTTAAAAAAGGTGACTCAAACCCTATCAATATGGGTCTCTAAATTATCGTAATAATCAAGATATTTAAACTAGATAAACCTCAAGGTGTGAACTTGATTGGTTCAAAAGATATGTCTTCAAGCCTTACCATAAACTTGGTCGATGTGTAACTGTCAACAACGTGATCTCAGCATCCTTAATAGCCTGATAAATACTTCCCTCCACATCAATCGACACAGCTGACGTACATTCATCGAGAAGCGCATACTTTGGTCGATGATAGAACACTCTAGCCATACCCATTCGCTGCTTCTCCCCACCAGATAACACATCCATCCAATCATTTGTCGAGTTCCAACCTCCTTCTCGTTCAATAATATGTTCGAGGTGAACAATTCTCAACATTGACATTAGATCTTGATCAGTGATTCCTTTCCGTCTCATTTGAATCGTGGTATCTGGGTAGATTACCTGGTCACGGAGGGTACCCAGGGTCATATAGGGTCTTTGGGGGATGTAGTACATTCGGTCAGCTCTTGGCTTCTCCAATTCTCCTCGATAAACCGGCCATAGTCCTCCCAAAATTCTGAACAACGAACTCTTTCCACATCCATTCGGCCCGGTGATCAGAACATGCATGCCAGAATGAATCTCAATTGACATATTCTTCACCACAACATCACCATTTGGTGTGACGATTGGCACACTTTTCAGGATGATCGAGTCGGTTTCCGAGTCAGTGATGACACCGTCAATGGAGGAGGTGTCGAAACGTTCGCCACGTGGTTTGGTGTCATTGGTGATGGCGCCACGTTGGTAGATTCCTTTTTTGGCTTCATCGAAGACTTTGAACATTTCGTGGACTCTTCCGGTGTACCCAGCAAGTTCAGTGACCTGCAAAAATGTGGCTTAAAGGCCTAGGTATGTTCCTTTACCAGGTGACCTATGTATGTTCCTTTAATAGATTAAAAACCCGTAATCGAACTGCAAAAACCGTAGCGCACCCCACACAACGGGTGATTCGCTACGAGACCCACGCGCATTCAATTGTATATTTATTTTTTTGAATTTCGGTTGAATGGCGCGTGGGTCTCGTAGCGAACTGATGTGTAAGGGTGGGCTACGGTGTTTGCAGTTCGATTACGGTTGTTTTTTTTCTTTTACCTCAAGGTAGGCCGTGTTTACGTATGTTCCGTCAAAAGGTTTCATTCCTATGGTCCTTTAACTTGTTACCTGTCTATGTTCCTTTAATATGCACCCTATGAACGTATCTTTAACAAACTACCTATGTATGCTCCTTTAATAGATTACCTAGATATGCTCCTTTAAAACACTACTGGTATATGTTCCTTTAGAAGGTTCCTTGTGTATGTTCCTTTAACATATTACCTAGGTATGTTCCTTTAATGTATCACCTATGTATGTTCCTTTAACATGTTACCTATCTATGTTCCTTTAACAAACTACCTATGTATGTTCTTTTAAAAGATTCCCTATGTATGTTACTTTAACAGGTTTCATATATATGTTCCTTTAACATATACCCTATGTACGTTTCTTCAACAAACTACCTATGTATGTTCCTTTAAATATATCACATACATGTGTATGCTCATTTAACATGTGACCTATCTATGTTCCTTCAACACAAGTCCAGCCCACCCTTACCCCCTACAAACCTCCTTATAACTCGTCATCAAACGCTCCACAGCATCCGCCGAGTTGAACAAAAGTGTCTTGGCTGTGGCATACCCCTTAGTCCTCTCTGAAACTCCTTGATCAGGTAGATCATCCAGTTTTGTCATTTCTAAAGTCATATATATTTATACTCATGCCATGAACCTTAGGCACTTACTCTGATCATCAGCATATTCTGCAGCGAGTATTGGCATCGCGATCATAACCATTCCAGTTCCAGACCAAACATATTTCATCAAAAATTGTTCGATCATAATGTATGGGATTCTCTTCTTGAATATCATCATCATCTGGTCATACAGAGAATTGTAGGATTCCGCCAATTGTTTGTATTCTGCCTGATGTCCACCATAGAACGCAATCTCTTCTGAATTGGTGATGATTCTCGAGTGAAGATAACGGAGGTGCCCTTTTCTACGAGCCTCTTCTGCTACCATATGTCCAAATCTAGGGGAGACTGCTTTAAGGATCTTGGCGGTAAGGGATACAGATAAGATGGCCAAGCAGGATGGGATGAATGTGTTCTTCCCTGTGCCACGTTGAACAGCCAATCGGAGAAGGGTGAATCTAGAAAAAAACATATGGAGATGAGCTGGGGGTCCAATGCTCACGTGATAAGCGCAATATCCAGCACCGGTTTCGTCAAATGCGAATACAAATGAGCCACACTTTGCGAGAACATTGTGATGTCTTCGGTGAGACATTGATCAGCATTCTGGAGGCGGGTGTCCAAATTTGATACGGCGTAATACGTCTGGTCAGAGAAATATTGTTTATAAGCATGTTCGGTGAGTTTAGTTCTGAATGCGAGCCCGAGGTAGGATTCGAAGAATCTGATCATTGAGTTGATGAAGGTGGCGGGGATGGCGACGAGGATCCAGCGAACAAGGTAAAGGACAAATGTGAGAACATTCTGAAATTCGGAGAGGTTTCCTGCCACTCTATAGCATAGAGGCGATGTCGTCCGATCTGGCAGGTTAAGCAACGTTGACTCCGGTTAGTTGAGGGTTCGATTCCGAGTGGTGAAAATACATTTTTTTGACTTGCTTCTGTTCTAGTATAGGGGTCGAAAAAAACGGGTTCCAGAATAGTAAAAAGGTACCTGGATGGAAGAATGAGCATGTTAGCAAAACGACAGACATGTTATCTATGGAGCGAACTTGACCCACTAAGCTTCTTCGAAAATTGGAAAGGGACACTTTTGGACACCTTAGACTTAGGCGTAGACTCAGGCATTTTAGACCTGGGCTAAGACACTTCAGGCTTAGGTTTAGGCACCTTAGTTAGGCTTAGACTCAGGCACCGCAGGGATAGACTTGAGCATTTTAGACTTAGACCCAGGCATCTTAGACTTAAGCTTAGGCACCTCAGGCTTAGACCCAGGCATCTTAGACTTAAGCTTAGGCACCTCAGGCTTAGACTCAGGCATCTTAGACTTAGGCTTAGGCACCTCAGGCTTAGACTTAGGCATTTTATTTTAGATTTAGGCTTATGCTTGGACCCCTCAGACTTAACCTTGAGCACCTTAGGCTTAAGCTTAACAAATCTAACCCGAAAAACATATAAAACGGTGGCATGCTTCAGGCACATTTTTTGGGTCTTCTACATCTCCCCTCCTATCACGTCAAAAAAAAAATGAACCAAAAAATTTCACCACCTGGAATCGATCCCGCAACTAACCGTAGTCAACGTTGCTTAACCTGCCAGATCGGACGGTATAATTTAGTTACCTTCTCCACAATCGCCTGAACCATAGAACCTTCCAATTGAGCAACATAAATCGTCAAAAATGTGCGGCAAATCAATACAAGTGAATGCATCGCAATAATTCCCGCTTCCTTTGTGAACACCCCAGGTATCATGATCTTGATGAGCTCCTTCAACTGGCTCAAAAACTTTGGGTCGAATGCCGCTTTCCTCGTCTTCGATGAACCCTTCTCATGTTTCCTTGATGGTTTTCTGGTCTTCTTCAACGTCACCCAATGAACCGCCACTGCCGATACTACACCAGCCGACACCAAAAGAAGTGCTCTTCTTCTTTTATCCGGATCAATCGCCGTTTCTAGTAGCTTAGATTGTATCGACATGATATTGTGCTGAAATGATAACTCATTGCTTGCAAGAGTAGAGAGCAAGCAAAAATTTTTGGAGATCAAAAAAGAATAATACAATAGAATAGACAAGTGGTGTATAGATAAGGCTAGACTCCAATTTATGTTTTTTTTGGGGCGTTCGGAGTGTACTTTGAATCACGCCTGAGTTTTTCATGAGGTTTTTTATTCAACTGAACAAAGTTTATCAGAAAGTTAGAGAGTCAGAGAAAAACTATAATTTCTTCTGAAACTGGTTCCCGAAGGTCACGTTCTAATAGTTCAAAAAGTAGTTTTTCATAAAAGTAGGCAATCTCTTGAGGTCGTGCAGCAGAACTGCGCGGTTTATGCCAACGTGCTACTTTACACGTCATGTCAGCGCAATGAAAAATAGCAATTTGCGAGGTTGAGAGAGACTCAGAGAAAAGTTCTCCGAGAGAAGTACAACAGTGAAAGCTTCCATGGCCGACTGGTTAACGGGCGTGTCTTTGAATCGAACGACGGCGCCGAGCTCTGGTTCGATTCCCCCACGCGCCAAACTTTTTGTATTATTTTTCTTCTTTTTTTTTCAAATTACATTTTTTTACAACGTTCTCTTGTCAGATACTACTCTCACAAATATTTTAATACATTTTCGAGTTTCGAAAACACATTAAACTGTAATTTGAAAAAAAAAAAATAATAAAAAAGTTGTGGCGCGTGGGAAAATCGAACCAGAGCTCGGTGCCGTCGTTCGATTCAAAGACACGCCCGTTAACAAGTCGGCCATGGAAGCTTTCACTGTTGTACTTCTCTCAGAGAACTTTTCTCTGCGTCTCTCTCAATCTCGTCAATTGCATGCTGACATGACGTGTTAACTGTAGTTGAGCTGTAGCATGTACCACGCAGACTTGCGGCAGGCCATCCAAAAACCTGCTATAGGCCGGTCAACTACAGAAACAACGCGTTGGCATGAACCGCGCAAGGTAGCTTCATTTCAGAACTGCCAGAGATTTGTGGCAGGTCTTCTGGCAAACCTGCGTGAACTTTCAGCGTGGGAAACTCAAATTAGACGGGTTCAAATTCTGCAAAATACTGAAAAATCTACATATTTGAAACTGATTTTATATATTTTCAAAAAATGTTTTCAGCTACAATCAATAGCTCATTTTGAGCTTCATAAGAGAAATATAAACAGAACACAAAATTTTGAGAAAAATGAGCATTTTTGGCCTCTGAAACCTAGTGAAATCAAGAAAAAAGTTTTATTTTTTGTAGAAAAATGGTACACATTTTGAAACTGATTTTATATATGTTAAAAGTGTGTTTTCACCTAACAAATATAGCTCATTTTGTAGCTCTTTTCAAGCATCATTAAACCAACTTTTTGCTCTAAGTATGGTCGAAAACAAGAAAGGGGGTCAAAGTCTATAATATGGTTTAAGTTCAAAAGCAGTGACCTAGAATTAATAGGTTCTAAATAACATGTAGCAAATGTGCTATGTCGTATCGTATGAGACAGTGAGAACATACTAGACGAAATTTCAAATAATAACAAAAACGACCTACATATCAACCTTCTCACAAGAGGACATCAAGAACATCACACACAAAAATAATAAAAAATGAAAAATAGACGAGAACCATATCACCAATTTCTGTCTTAACACAAAAAAACCCACCACCGTGTAGTCAAAACAAAAAGTGTCTGATAAGAAAAATGAGAGACTCTCTCTCCATATACCTATATGAATTCCATATAAACAAAAGTGCAAAACGTATATTTTTTGGTTGATTTTTTCGAAAGGAGGGAGGGTGTTACTATGTTACTACAAGAAACAAACTGTTTGTTAACAATGAATGAAAATGAATGATAATTACAAGAAGAGAGGAGAGTGATTGTAACAATTCGAAACAAGAAAATGAAGAGAAAAAATAGACGAGAAAACAAATAGGAACAAGGGAAAGGGTTACACTTTAAGATTCAAGAGAACATTTTATAGATTCTAAACACGAAAAAATATATATATTAGCTCAATGAGCAGGTCTTTTTTGCTTTTTTCTTAAAATTGTTTGTTGGGTTGAATTGATAACGAATTCAACTCAAAACAAAACAAAACAAAACAAGACAGAACAAGACATCTGATATGATGTGTCAATATTTTTTTTTATCGATTTTTGCCATATTTTTAGCTTGTTGTGAATAATATAGGACCCAAGGAAAGAATAAAATATGAGTTTGAAAATATCATATTTTGTCTACAAGTGAGTGGCAACTGTGAGTAGTTTTATGGCTGCCAAGTTGACCTTCTGAAGTTAGAGATACAGGTTTTGAGACTGCCCTTCTGAAATTAGAGATACACACTTTCAGACTGCCCTTCTGAATTTAGAAATACAGACTTTCAGACTGACCTTCTGAAATTAGAGATATATACTTTCAGACTGGCCTTCTGTAATTAGAGATACAGGCTTTCAGACTGGCCTTCTGAATTTAGAAATACAGACTTTCAGACTGGCCTTCTGAAATTAGAGATATAGACTTTCAGACTGGCCTTCTGAATTTAGAAATACAGACTTTCAGACTGGCCTTCTGAAATTAGAGATATATACTTTCAGACTGGCCTTCTGTAATTAGAGATACAGGCTTTGAGACTGCCCTTCTGAAATTTGAGATACACACTTTCAGACTGGCCTTCTGAATTTAGAAATACAGACTTTCAGACTGGCCTTCTGAATTTAGAAATACAGACTTTCAGACTGGCTTTCTGTAATTAGAGATACAGGCTTTCAGACTGGCCTTCTATAAAGTTATATTCTAATATTTCAGCCATAGCTTGGCTGAAAATGGTCAGAGATTTTAACTGTATATAGGCTACACTTATAAAATCATGCTTCAAAAATTAGAAGTGTTATGCACTTGTGATGCTCCAGACTGATGATAAAAATTTCCTCAACTATTTTTTCAAGGACAAAACGAATTTTCAATTTGAGGAGAGGCCAGTGTCATTCGAAAGAGCGTATTCAGTTTAGTACAAGTTCTAGAGCATTTTATTTAAAATCTCCTCGTTTCAAAAAACACCTGAACAAAAAATATGTCATAAAATCGGTGAAATGTTGGAATTCATAAATAATTCACATTTCTTCATGACTTGCTTGAACAAACCAATATCTTTTATTAATTATACACCCTCCAATGACCAGTCTGGGAATCATTTTGTCCGAGATTCTAGTTTTTGAATCTATATTTTTAATCATACCTTAAAATTTTTTTTTGAGAAAGTGTTCCAAGCAGACCATGTGTCTTATTGAACCCCTTCAATGTATATAGTTGGTGTTTTATTCTTGAATAGACCATTTTTGACTGATCTCAAAAATAGCCACATTTTTACAATTCAAATGGATTAGTTTTCGAAACAATTTTTTTGAAGTTCGACAAAAATCAGTTGAACTGAACAAAAATATTGAGATATTTATGTTTTTTCAAAATTCATGTTGCCTTGCCAGATTTTTCAAATTGAATGGTCAAATTGAACTTTTCCCAACTTTGATCTATTTAACCCAAAACTGACAGGGATTCCGAGTGCGATAACCATTATCAATAGAGCACATTTAAACCACTGTACCTTGTTGATTTTCTAAAAATCAAAGTGTTCGTTGAAATGAGTAGCCGACAGTTGGCGGGTTCAGCTAACTGCTATGTTTATTGTACTATTCAATTATGTGTATGTATATACCTCTTCCAGTCACCATGTACAATCCATTTTCATTCCCAATTCCACATTTCAATAATTTGATCTTGAAATAAACCAAAAACTAATTACCGGGTTTGTTGTTTGTGACTGAAAATGTTTGCAATCTTTTTTCTTTTCTTTTTTTTTTGCAAAAGCCCACGCTTTTTCTGATCAAAGGTGCTTCCATGGCATCATAAGAGATATACATAAGAACATGGTAGAACCTCAAGGGACTTGTTATCGAAAGGTCTAGTTTTGAAAAAAGAAAATTGTTTTCATTCTAAACTTTTTTTTGAACACATGCATAATATATGTCGAGCTTCCTGGTTTCATACGCTTTTCCAAGGTATATGAATTTTTAATGAAATCCAGAATTTATTCGGGATTTATTATCAAGAGTAATTCGATATTCCGAACGACGTTAAGTCTATTGTTCTATCCAACATCGTGAAAGTTGTTTTGAGAAATCTTTTTTCATTTTTAAAACATTTTAAAGTATCAGCAAATTTTTTTTTTGAGCTAAAAATAGAAACATAGAAGAGCAAGAAGTTGCTCACAGCATCCAGAAATCTAATGCTTAAGGGATACTCAGCCGCGCACCCAATGATGCCAGTTAACCAACTATTTGGTCAGTTGATATTCCTAAGTCACACAATTCGCTATATATTTTTTTAATGTGTTTTTTGATATTATCACTATTTACTAGCCAGTTGTGATACTTATATATAGGTTTTAAAATATACATTGCATGGTTATTAGGCTTGTAAAAACTAACGCCCGTTCGCCCGCGCCAGTTTGCCTGCACGCCCGTTCATCCGTTTACCCGTTCGCCCGTCCGCCCGAATGCCCGCATCCGTTTATCCGTTCTTGGTTTACGCGTTCGCCCGTTTGCCCGTTTGTCCTGTCATTTGTTCGAGACAAATAATAAAAGAAAAACAAGAAAAAAGACAAACGTGCAAACGGATGAACGGGCGAACGGGCAAACGGGCGAACGGGCGAACGGATGAACGGGCGCGGGCGAACGGGCGTTCGTGTTTTCGGGCGTTCGGGTTAACGGGCAAACGTGCAAACGGGCGTTTCGAAAAACGGGCGAACGGGCCACCCGTTCGCCCGATTTTGCAACCTTAATGGTTATACATATTTATCAACAGATTTAATATTAAAAAATTAAGTGTTAACACTAATTTCATAATATTTTTACTATATTAATGACTGTAAACTGATACAGTCCACAGTTCTTAACGATATGTACAAAAATATTTACATTGAAGTGTACCTAATGTGCAGACTTGCGCGGTCCATGCCATGGTGTTCTTTCTGCAGTTGACCTGCTCCGTGTACCCCTCAGGCTAGCCTAATTTCTGCCGACCTGCTACTGGACTTCCCCACATTTTTGTGGCTAACTGTGACAGAGATTAGACAAGTGTGCAGTAGACTGGCACGTGGCACGTCCCTTGCAGGAAGCACCGCACAATTAATCATTGTTCAAAAATATCCGAGTCTCAGCCAGACACATCATTTTTAGATCTACATTGAGATCATAAAGATCAAAACATTTTTTGACTGGTTGTATGTAGTTGGGCAGACTTGATCCATTTTCACTCCTTTGCCCAAGTGTTGCACAGGTATATCAAGTTTAACACAAACTTTTTGACCCCTTCAATTCAACATCCCACTCATCTCACCTTTTTGATTGAAACAGTTGACAATTTCAGCATTTCTCATCCACAACAATGTAATGTGATAGGTGCAAAAAAAAAAAACACACACACACACAACTTTGAAACATTCATAACTGACATCTCTCTCTCTCTCTGAAACTTGATTCTCCTTGCTCATGCTTGAACAAAATTTGTTCCAAGTATTATTATTCTTTTTATTTTGTGTTGTTTATAACCCATTCAAGTGAAAAATAAGAGTTCTCCTTTCATTTTTTATTATGTGTTTTTGTAGAAAAAGTTCCGCTATTCACGTATTTCATTATCCTTTGTTTGTCAATTGAACGTCCCAAATGATTTTCGCCTACGAAATTAAAAAAAGTTCCCTTTTTCATTAGACGAGTTCGAAAAATCTCATTTTCATTCCTATTTTGAACATTTTTTTGTAGGTTCAAAAAAAAACTTTCATTCTTCGTCAATAGTTGAAGCCATAAATATCCACTTTTTTATGGCGGACGAAGAAATTCGAGCCCAACCACTTTTTTAGTACACCTCACTCTATACATGTAATCACCAATTTTTTCTCGCTTTTGATATCAACTTGTAATTATGCGCGGTATACGGTAGCAGATTTCTCGAGAATATTCAACCTATAATCATTTTTCCTACTCGAGTCGAGCATTTTTCTTCATTCATTCAGATTTTCTGATTTCAGAGCAGTCGAAAAAAAATGCCACAAAACTTCACATCTGATGATCCTTACTCGGTGGGTTGAGTTCTTTATTTATGGCTAACCAGAAAAAAATTGCAGATGATGTTGCTGAGTGTGAATTCATCGGAAGATGATCCAATCCAGATGATTCTTGAGCACTATAATCAGTTGAGAAAGGAGGATTGTGAGAACCTTGTTGTGGTGAGTGAAGGGTAGGGATTCTGACCTCAAGATGACTTCAGAATGACTTTCGCTTGACCCAGTTGTGAACATTGTAAAAGAGAATATACCATAAATACGCGCACCCCAATTGGCTACAAAGAATGAGAATATCTCTGAAACCACAAGAGTTATCAAAGAGTGGTCAATTACAAAATTGGAGACCATATCAATGTCTTCAATTTTGTAATTGACCGCTTCTTGATAACTCTTGTCGTTTCTGAGATATTCTGATTCTTCGCAGTCGCGTTGGGTGCGCTTATATTACATTATTTTCGATATCAAAAACTAGAACATGAACATACGGTAGTTCATTGGGACGAGTTGTTTGATCTCAAATGTAAAGTTTTAAATCAGTAGATGTATAGGCTTAGCGGTGAAAATTTTTGATTATATCTGGAGCACTGGCTCAAATTCTTATACACGAACGACCCTCATATGTACATTATACACCTGAGAAAAAGTTTTGACATCATAGGTCTAGTATCACAAAAAAACTAGTATGTATCTATGTAATTCAGTAAATATCCTAGGTAGCTAACATAAGTATTTATCCACTCAACTGACATAAATTCGAAGAAGCGTGTCCACATCGGTATAATACTGTATTTTTAGTCATTATATACGATACCGCTCTGGTTAAATCCTCATATCTCAGCTCAAAATGGTCCGTTTGGGCCCATATTTCGCACAGTTATGCTCAATGATATCAGTGATGTGCTCCAGTTTTTGTAAGACCATATCTGAAAAATTGAACATCCAAAACACATTACTGATATCATTGAGCATAACTGTGCAAAATATGATGCCAAACGGACCATTTTGAGCTGAGATATGATGATTTAACTAAAGCGGCGTAAATTTTTGATCGCTAATGTGCACATGTAATACGCAGGTCTGCGGCAGGTTCCAGATAAACTCCGGCTGTTCAATTGCAGGTTCGCAGCGTACTTAACCTACGCAGCAGATCTGTGGCATATAGCATAAAAGAGTACCCTGGGTCTGGCGCTAGGTCTGTTCCGGTGTTTGATTTGCAGGTTACCTGAATACAAGAATCTGATTAGCTACAGAGCTGCCACGTGGCTGTATACCGGGAGGTCTCCTGGGGATATAACCATAGAGCATTAACCAAAGATCATTTTGATACCGGATTGTGACAAGTTCTGAATTTATCTCATTTTTTCGACACATACAATTTAAAGACCCTTTCACTATGTCAAACTCGGTTTCTATATATCTAACTATTAAAAATCTGTTCAGAACTGCGAAGACCGTCCCCTCTACAAAATCCTTATTGGCTACGGCTTCATCCTCGTCTTCATCCTCGCGCTCTTCGGCAACTTTGTCAACCTCCTCATCTACAACTCGGACCACATCAAATACTACATCGCCATCCGAATGCTGTGCAGTCGTCTTCTAATGAACAGCCTCACCCTGATCTTTATCCTCCCTCGAGCTCTAAGAATCATCAATGTCTGGGAACCTGGGTCAACTATTGACATGAGGTATTGGGACTTCTACCCATATCAGGTCTATTTTATCAATCTGTTTGGGTTCTGCGCCATGTGGTTGACAGTGATGATGATTGCCGAATGCTATTTACACGTCTTCTTCCCATCCCATTCAAAATCCTTGTGCACCAAAAGGAACCTATCAAAAAGTTATCTAATCATCTTGTCAGTTGGTGCGATTCTTGCTCTAATGTATATCAATCGATCAGTGACCATTGATTCGAGCTGTGATGTCTATGTCTTCCAAATCATGGCCTCCGAAGATCAATTGATGATCTTGCTCGAAAAAGTGCACACCGTCGCCAATCTCCTCTTCGCCATCGTCATCCCCATGTCCATTCTCTGCTTCATGGCTGCCAGCATCCTATGGCGACTTGTTCTCCGTCGCACCGAGTTCAACTCCCACTTCACATCCGAGAAACGCTGCGTCACCCGAATCACCTTGATAACCACAGGCTTGCAGGTAAGCCAGACTTGACCCCCCCCCCTCCTCTCACTATATGAATATTTTTTAGCTTATCGCCGAGCTGCCACCAATTCCCGTCTTCATCTATGCCACCATTTTCGGCCCATCGGTCACCAATCAATCGGCTTTGTGTATTTGGAACACGATTGCCGTTTTTTTGGGACTTTGCAATATTTCGCTGTCGTTTTTCGTGTATCTCGTGTTCTCGGACAAGTTTAGGGGAATGGTGAAGAAGTAGGTTTAGGACTGGATTGTTTATGACTATATCTAAACTATTGTTTGACCTCTCTTTTCTGATACATATCTGAAATTCCAGGCGATTCTTCGAACTCTTCAAACCATGCTTCTCCACCAACTCAATGATCCACTACGAAGACCCCCATCAACTCGACTCGAAGATCACCACAACTCTTCTATCCAAAGAGCTCCAACTTCCCAAGAGCACAACGATCGAGTCATCGATTTCAACAGAAACATTTCTGCTCGCTGATCGAAGTGATGATTCATATTTATAATTTTTTTTTGTTTTGTTCAGATTTCTGATGCTTGATTTGATTTTGTGATACATATCATTATGTAAGGATTGAAAATTATACATGTTGAAGTAAATAAATATTGCTTTTCTGAATAATCTTTCATGTTCTAGCTACTACGTTTTGTTTGCTTATGACCTTTGAAAAAATAACTCCAACAAAAATGTATTTCTAAAAATATTCATTTTCTCGAAAAAATATTCTTCAAATGGCTGAGAACATTGATGGCCGAGTAGATTTTGGGTAGTTGCTCGAATTTTTTGCCAACCGGTAAATTGGGCTCATCGTTTCTCTCAATGTCAAAATTGTCGAAGCCAACGAGTTCCTTGTTTTTGTAAATTTCGTGTCGCATGTTGACCGGTTTGATAGTTCTGATTATTTGAATTTTGCAGACTGGCATTTGACGCTTCTGAAAAAAGTATCTCTCTATCTCTCTATCTCTCTATCTCTCTATCTCTCTATCTCTCTATCTCTCTATCTCTCTATCTCTCTATCTCTCTATCTCTCTATCTCTCTATCTCTCTATCTCTCTATCTCTCTATCTCTCTATCTCTCTATCTCTCTATCTCTCTATCTCTCTATCTCTCTATCTCTCTATCTCTCTATCTCTCTATCTCTCTATCCACTTACATCTCTTGATCTTATCACTTTTAGCTCAATATCAGTCCGATGATTCATCGTAATAATCTTCTCCACCTCCTCAACCATCTGCTCACAAAATTTCAATTCTGCCTCGAATCGTTTCATGAAATCCAATTTAAACGCTTGAATGTGTGGCTTCTGCGGATCCATCGCGTTACACAAATCGAAATCCGACAAATACTCGGCTCTCAACGGCTGATCAGTTGCATTTTGCACAATTTTCAAAGCCAATATTGGAGGTGGCACACGGAAATTTGGCTCAGCCGTCTTCTCAAGATCATTTTGCTCTTCAATAGAGGCATATGATCTAGTATCATCACTTCTAACATACTTCGAAACCAGATCATTGTCAAAGTCAATAACTTGCTCACCAAGAATTTTCACCGATTTCGGCACATCCAAATTGCCATTACTGGATGTGACCAGAGTGGCACGAATGGATAATATCGTTTTATCACTATTACACGTGGAGCTAATACTACTTCTACTGCTGGAGACGGTCTCGAAATTCTCGCCCTGTTGCTGAATTTCGTCTCGCATTCCACTTGAAATATTCGCAGTTTGTTTTATAATCGGATTTCGTTTCCGCGCTCGTTTTCCCATTTTGGTATTTAAAAAAATGAAGCGAATTTTGCGGGGATAAAATCTTGATCAGGCTGGCAAGATAGGAAAGGTCACGTTTAGGCCGAAATCATGTTTGACACGTGAAAATAACCTGATCGTTTGATATCTAAAAATAGATAAATACAATTTTCGAGCTATTAACTGGCTTTTTTTTAAACTTCATACTTCAAATTTAGTATCTCTCTGATCTCTATGCTTGGCTAAAGGCTATATTTCTAGTCTCTGTTAGAAAACTGTCTTGGTCAAAACTAGCAGAGCTGAAAATCTGAAACTGAAGTAATAGTATCCGGGTGGTCACCTTTAACAACATTCAAAATTCAACTGCTCACTTAATAACGATCATATATGTACAGTGATGAGAGATTAGAGACACAGAGATAAATATTATCAATAAAGCGAACTTGAACTAATGAATATTGTTTTTAAAATATAGGGTTCTAGGTTTATTAAAATAAACCTAGATCCTTATATTCGAATTTTGAACCGGGTCAGACTTATTTGAAGATTTTTAGAACTGTTTCAGGGTTTATCCAGATTAGAGACGTAGAGATAAATATTATCAATAGAGCGAGTTTGAACCACTAGGCATCGTTGTTTTTTCAAAAGAGTAGCAGACACTTGCCGGGTTGGTGAAACGGGGAATCGAACCAAAGACACATGTGTTACCAGTCAGCAATGAACACTGTCTCAGTTTGTACTTCTCTCGGAGAATTTTTCCCATCACGTGAAATATTAGAATATTTACCTTCTAATGAAATATGAACCACCTCTCTTCAAAAAAAAAAAACGAAAACAAAGAAAAACAGTCCCAGCTCTTAGACTAGACTCTAGTTTCCTGCCATCTGAATCTTCCCCGGCTCCAGGAGCCAATTCCCAGACCTCATTCCTAACTATTTATAGAAAACTTATTTTGCTTTGTTTTCATTGTTTTTTTTGTTTTGTTTTTTTCTTGAATGTAATTGAGATGGAAAAAAAAGAATCTGTAACGAGTTTTTGTTTGTTTTGAAAACAAATTGGTATGACTGGTCTGACCATTTTCAGAGACATTTTTCACCTTTTTCTTGGCTCTTTTTTATATCCGGAAGTGTATACCTTTTGAATTCCATTTTTTTTTTGTTGCTCAAAGGCACCTTTCTAATTGAGTATATTGAACGACTTCTGACCTCAATTATCCAACTATTCATATACATTCATAGTCTAGAGATTTTTTATTCTTCCTGGTGAGACAAAAAAGAGACAAAAAAGAATCGTCGATGCGAATCACACGGGTCCGCCCACCGTGTGTGACGGGCGGGCGGGCGTGCATAATAAATTCCTATTCATGATTTTCTTCTTTTTTTGGAGCAGCACCACCTTACCTTCCCTCTTCTTCTTTGTGTTTTGTGTGCAAAAGTCAAAAGATCGGGGAGTTTGTGGCGAATACGAGATTTTGAACCTGACGGGGTTCTGTTTTTGAGTCATTGATTGGACTTTCTTGTTCTTATGAGAAAAATCTGACTCAGTTCGATTATTAAACTGGGATTTAGTAGTTTTGTGGATGTTTTCGTATTGATTCAAAAAAGTTTAAAAATTAGACAGGAGATCTTCTGGTCGACAAAAGTAGGCTCTTTGAAAAATAGATTTGATGGTATATAATAGTAGACTTTGGCCTGCAATAATAGACCTTTCCGGCTATGATAGAAGGTCTTTTAAGTCTACAATGGTAGACTTTTCATGTCCACAATATTAGGTGTTTTGAGACCACAATATCAGGCTTTTCAGGTCCATAATATTAGGCCTTTTAGGCCCACAATAGTAATCTTTATAGGCCATAATAGTAGGCCTTTCATGTCCATAATGCTAGGCTTTTTAGGTCCACAACATGACGCCTCATAGGTCAACAAAATTAGACCTCTTCGTTCGTGATAGAAGTCGTTTTCAGTTCACAATATTGAGCTCTTTAGGTCCAAAATATTAGGCTTCTTAGGCCACGACAGTAGGTCTATTAGGTCACAGAAATTGGTTTTCCAGGTCCCTAATGTTAGGCCTTTCAGGTCTGAAAGAATAGGCCTTTTAGGTCCACAATATTAGGGATTTCATGTCCACAATATTAGGCCTTTTGGGTCCACACTAATGAGCCGTCCGGTCCACAATATTAGGCCTTCTGTGACCATAATATTAGACTTTTAGGACCCCAAGAATAGGCTTCTTAGGTCCACAATATTAGGTCTTTTAGATCCATGATTTTAAGCCTTTTAAATTCACAATATTAGGCGTTTCAGGTCCACAGTAGTGGACGTTTTTGTCCATGATAGAACTTCTTTCAGGCCCACAATATAAGACCTCTCAGGTTCACAATAGTCCACAATATTAGGTATTTTAGGTCCACAATATTAGGCCTTTTAGGTCTATGATATGAAATTTTTTAAATTTACAATATTAGGTCTGTTAGGTCTACAATATTAGGCTTTTTAGACCATGATAGAAGGCCCTTTGGTCCACAGTATTATTGATTTTTGTCCATGCTAGAAGGCTTTTTAGATACACACCCCTAGGCCTCTTTGTAAGCCCAAGCCTCAACCCAGATCCACGCCTAAACTAGGAACTTTGACACCTCAAAAATAATATTTCGCAACTTAGAACCGTTTAAACTATTCTTTCGAACTCTACTCCTAAATGTCTGACTAGTTTTTGTTACTTTTCCATCTCCATTGTGTTCCTTTTTGTTGTCAGAATTCTAAACCGAACCTTTTTTTTTTTTTGAAAAAAAATAATTTGACTCAACGAAAAAAAAAACACAACAACAACGACAACAGCAGAAAATTGGGATTGAGCCAATTTTCGAAAACTTTTTGCTCCCAGTTAGTTAAGCTAATTCTTAAAGGGACAAGGCAGGTCAACGATCCGTTATGACATGTTATGTCGTGGTTCAATTGTCACGTTATGCTTTAATCGAAAAACAAATTAAAATTTCATTGTCTGGAGCTGGATCTGGATCCAATTTGCAACATCACAGCTGTTGACACCCGCAGGCACTATTTGTTTTCCTTTTTCTTCCATCCCATCTTCCATCTTTGAACCTGCTCCTTTCTTGTCTCTGTTTTGCTCCTCTTTGCATACCAAAAAAGGTAATTTGATTAAACAGAAAAACAACAAGTCATTGAAAAAAAAGAATTGCGAGTTTTGTTCAGAAATCACAACTCACCAAATTGCTCATAGGGTATCCTCGACTTGATGCACTCTTTTTTCTTTGCTGCCTAATTATTTTTAATGATCAAACATTTCTTTATTGCAGTGAAGGAGTGATGATTCAACGGTTCTTCAGCCTGTTTTCTCTGGTTTTGGTCAATAATTCGATTTGTGTTCGTAAGTTAATTTTTTTCACGTGAAAAATGAAAATCCCTATTTTGCACGTGACCTTTGGCGATCTCTAGCGAGAGATCCATTTTATCTAGAGACCCAGAGAAAAAGGTCACGTGAAAAATGTTTTTTTTTTTTTTCAAAATATATTCATTTTTACGTAGGATTGAAAAATAACAAAACGTCATCTGAAAAAATTCAAGTCGAAAATAGCATTCATCATTTTTTATTGGTTTCAAAATTTTTTCTTCTCGAAGTCAACATTTTCGTATGGTCTATTAGGTTTTGGAGGTTTCTAGAATTTTTTTTTTGTTGATTTTTCAAATTTACTAAAATGTGTATCCAGGTTGATATTACATATTTTTCTGCTAATAGAATGAGGGACCCAAATATTCGTGGTTTATGTAAGATTTCAATAGAGCGCACTTGATATACTGAACCTAGTGGACTCGTCGAATGTGTGTATGTTCTTGAAGCCAGCGCCCGACGCTACCCTGTTTGGTCCAACCACTATCCTTTAATAGTATATTTCTAGACCTCAATACTACTACTTTTTGCTTTTTTCTATGTGTCATTTCTTGTTTTTGCAAATCTAAATCCCTAACGACCAATTTTCAGTCTCATTCCCCCTGTATGGAGAGTGAAAAAATGAGTAATACTACATCTGAAAAATAAGAACTCGACTTTATAATTCTGAATAGAGCTAATTTGAACCCGTAAATTTTGAACGTTTTATATTTTTCTTTTCTATTTCTGATCTTTGATGTTCTAACTACTACTTTTTGTTTGCTTATGAACTCCGAAAAATGAATTCCAGAAAAAATATAAAATTTTCTTGAATTTTCCCAGGTTTTTGGTGTTCTCTGCTTAAAAAACCACTTTTCGCAAATGCTATTTTGCACAAAAAGGGGTCTACTAAGCATGTTGTTTTTTTTTTGGATTCGGAAGCGACTTGATTTACATTTTCTTTTTCACGCCCATCTTTTTCCGAATCAAATCTATTTCTGTAACTCCAAAAATTTTTCTTCATAGAATTTTTTGAAAAAAAAACATAGAAAATAAAAGGTCAAAACAAAAAATTCTATGAATTTTTTATTTAGAAATTTCTCTCTTTTTTTTCATTGACAATATTCATTTTTTGATACATGATTCATAGCAGACATCCTATCCCGTTAATTGTCGGATGCTCGATGTTTGAACATTTCCTAATTTTTTTCCAAAATCTGGAGAACGAAAACAGAAATTAAGAGATCACGCTCGTTTTTTTGCTGTCATCTGTTCAAAATAAAAAATATAAAGGAAAAAATAATGAAATTCGAGAATGAGAACCAATATTTTTGTAAATTTTGTTTTCATTTGGCAGAGCAGGGAAAATTGAGGTTGTCTAGTCGAAACATTGGGTTGAATCAGATTTTTTTGAATTATTTTTACATTTGACATATCTTGGCTCAAAATGGTCAGTTTTGGCTCATATTTCGCACAGTTGTGCACAAAGGTAACAGCTAATTGCTCCATTTTTTGTAAGACCATATCTGAAAAACAAGCTTCTGAAATTTCTTTCTGAAAATGTTATCCTAGTGACTTTGAATGTTTTTATCTAGGCAAAAAGTTGAGTTGAATAATATTTTTAAAATTTTTTTTTTTTAATTTGACATCTCAGCTCAAAATGGTCAGTTTTGGCTCATATTTCGCTCAGTTATGCACAAAGGTAACAGCTAATTGCTCCAGTTTTTTAGGATAATATCTGAAAAAAAGGAACCTGAAATTATTTTCTGAAAGTTTTCATTTTTCATAGATATTTTGGCAAGTGTTCATATCGCAGAAATGTTCTTCTGAACTCCTAAAAAATTTCATTTAAAAATTTTTCTGTGAACTGTTTTCAACAGTCCAGAAGAACATTTAGTCTCTAGGAAAAATATTTATTTATTCAAAAAATGAAAATTTTCAGAAAAAAATTTCCACCTGCTTATTTTTCCAGATATGATCATTAAAAAAAAGAGCACATTGCTGATATCATTGTACATAATTGTGCAAAATATGAGCTCAAACGGACCATTTTGGGCTAAGATATGTCGATTCAACCAAAAAGTTCAAAAAAAATCTGATCTAACCCAATTTTTCTGACTAGACAACCCCAATTTTCTCTGCTCTGCCAAATAAAAACAAAATTTACAAAAATATTGGTTCTCATTCTCGAATTTCATTATTTTTCCTTTATATTTTTTATTTTGAACAGATGACAGCAAAAAAACGAGCGTGATCTCTTAATTTCTGTTTTCGTTCTCCAGATTTTGGAGAGAAAAAAATTAGGAAATGTTCAAACATCGAGCATCCGACAATTAACGGGATAGGATGTCTGCTATGAATCATGTATCAAAAAATGAATATTGTCAATGAAATGGTTTTCATTCTCGAATTTCATTGTTTTTTCCTTTATATTTTTTATGTTGAACAGAAGACAGCAAAACGAGCTTGTGGGATCTTTTAACCAAAGTATACTATATATTTTTGCTCAATTTAAAGAGCAAAACTCCTTGCTCACGACTTGTGCTCTTCTCAAAACCGAAATGCTCATTTTATTTTTTGCTCACAATCCTTCTCATTTTTCCCACTTATTCAACGCAGAGTGCATTTTTACTTCCTATATTTCTATCATACTTGCAAAAAAAAAATAATAATTTGAAATTTATATTTTCATCCCTACATCATTAAAAAACTTCTACTATTTTTTTACGTTTTCTCCAATCGCGGCGAAATGGAACTTCGAAGAAGAGAAGAAATTGGTTTCCACTTGTTTTTCCATGTTTTTTTTTTCGAAAAAGCTAAATTTGTAGTCGAAAGTGGAGCATAGTAGTTGGAATCTATTTCAACGTTCTCAGAACTTTTTATTTTTTATTGACTGCAAAGATTTTGAGAAACAAATTGCATTTGAGCTCACATGGGACTCATCTACTTCAGTCATTTGAATAATAAGTTTTAAAAAATATGGGAAGATAAATAAATATTACCAAATCAGGATGAATTGTGATACCTAAAGTACAATGGCAAGTTGCTCTTATAAAGGAGCACATTTTTTAAGGTTAAAAAATATTCAAAGTCAGTAATCTTTCAACGTAGCTGTGCTTGAAAATTGAGGATTACACTTTGAAAAATGTGCTCTTTTTTAAGAGCAACTTGCCAATTTCTTTAAATCCGTACTGGTCCCATATTAGCGTATATCGTCCATAAATATCCATAAATGTTATTTGAAGGAAATATTTTTAATTTCTATAAGTTTTCATTGTTCTCACGTAATATTAGAGCACATTTAGAACAATTTATGGTTAAAAAAAAGCGTTTTTATTTCATGTCAAAAAAAGACATATAATTTCGAGAAGATAATTCTAATTTTTAAATCAAATTTCAAGCTCAATTTCCAGCTTTTCGCGCTGAGCTTAGCAAAATTTGAAAACTTGATGTTGATCAGCATAAAAAAATGCATTAGACGACATAGGTCTTCTTCTAAAGGCCTTTAACGACCTGCGACAATTCTGATATTTCTATAAGTTTCTCATTTTCTCAAGATATTTTCTGCAGTTTTGCGAATTTAATTCGTGAGCTCTGCAAAATTTGAAAAACAGGATATTGATCAGCACTAAATACTCTATCGAATGCAGGCTTGTGCTTTCGGGCGGGCGGCCCGCGGGCTTCTAATTAATTTTCAAGAATTAAGCTTCCGGGCCGGACTCGGGCTTTACCTTAAGAAACCCACGGGGCCCGCGGGCTTCTTAAAAACAAGAAATGAAAATGAATGAATTGTTTACCAGTTTAAAATAAAGGTCACGAAAAAATAATTCACGCATATTGTTTTATTCTGCAATTGTCGTTCCAATCTAAGGTTGCAGCATCGGGCGAACCCGCGCCCGTTCATCCGTTCGCCCGTTCGCCCGTTCGCCCGTTCATCCGTTTGCACGTTTGTCTTTTTTCTTGTTTTTTTCTTCATTATTTGTCTCGAACAAATGACCGGACAAACGGACGAACGGGCGTTCCTGCGAACGGGCGAACTGATAAACGGATGCGGGCATTCGGGCGAACGGGCGAACCGGGTAAACGGATAAACGGGCGTGCAGGCAAACGGGCGCGGGCGAACGGACGTTTGTTTTTACAAGCCTATTCCAATCTTCGTCAAGCCCGCGAGCTGTTAATTTATAAATGTTAAAAAATAAAACGGGCCGGGCTCGAGCCCGGCCCGGTTGTAAATCTTAATTAAGGGCCCGCGGAGCCCGAAAGCACAAGCCTGATCGAATGGTATATTTAGATCTCATTTCAAAATTCCTTAGTACCTGATACATCCCAATAATAATTACTTGACTCCAAAAATTATTTTTCAATATAAACGCTTTGAGCTTTTGAGCCAGAGCCAACATTCACTTTTCTCCATGTTCTTATTCTGATTTTCAAATCTCTATGTTCCTATTTTTAAGCTATACATGCTCAAGTTTAGTTGATCTATTAATGAATGCATCCAAAAAACTAAATCATAAATCCGCTTCTGTTCATTCCCCGACTCGACGATAATCAAATATTCTCAACGAGAGAAAAAACGAAACCAATTTAATTCAAACCCACTCATCCACAAAAAATCTCAAACTCTAATAATCAAATTTGCTGCTTTTTTTCCTCTACCAGTCATGCACTTTTTTCCACTACTACCTCTATTTGTCTAGAAGGGAGGGGTTTTTCTAATGTGTCTCAGGAGAAAAACTCTTTTTTTTTTTTTTTTTGGGTGGTTTTGGATAAAATATATAGTAGTATGTAGCTGAAGAAGTCACAAGCATTGTTCCTATTCATTCAAGACAAAAACATTTTTCCCTTTGATTCTTTTCTACCCAAAATTTTCAGTATTTTCAGCTTGACTGCAAAGAAAATACATAAAGAATAGAAAATATAAGAATGGGTGAGTTATTCAATTTCAGCTTCAAGAATCAAAAATTTCCTCACATAAAGAAAAAGCAAAAATGCTCGTTCCAGACAACGAAACATCGTCCATTCTTCGTGATGTATTCTCGGATTATGATAAACGTGTACTTCCATTTAATACTGGACCAGTTTTGGTGAATATGACGATTGTTTTGGGGATTCTTATTGAGCTGGTGAGTCAGATACTTCGAAATAGCGAGAAATGTCATGAAATTACGTGAAATGAGAAGAAATGTCATTAAAATCATGAAATTTGGTTAAATTACCTTCAACTTTTGAAATAGCAAGAATTGTCATTAAATAACGTTTAATTACGTGAAATTACGAGAAATGCCATGAAAACGCGTATAATTACGTGAAAGTACGTGAAATTGCGTCAAGTTACGAGAAATATCATGAACTTACGTTAAATAACGATAAATGTGGTGAAATTACGTGAAATTCATGAAATGACAAGAAATCTTTTGAAATTGATTAAAATTACATGAAACGTTCAATCCTTGACCTAATTTTAAATTCTCGATTTTACGTGAAATTACTTGAAATGTTAAAAGTTACGAGAAATCCTCAGAACAACATAAAATTCCTGAAATTACAGGAAATGAAGAGGAAATATTTAAATTAGGATAAAATTTGAAACTTTAATTTTAAGAAAGTTCCTAAAATTCTTGCAATTACTTGAAATGACAAGAATTGTAATGAAATTGATTGAAATTACATTAAATGTTCATTTCTTGACCTAATTTGTGCTTGAAATGTTTAAAATTACGTGAAATTACATGAAACAACAAAAAATTACTGAAATTACAGGAAATGAAGAGAAAATATTTAAATATGATAAAATTTCAAATTTCAAGAAAGAACTTAACATTAGTACAATCACTTGAATGACAGAAAATTTTGTGAAATTACGTGAAATTCATGAAATAACAAGAAATGTAATGAAATTGATTGAAATTACATTAAATGTTCATTTCTTGACCTAAATTTAATTTCTCGAATTAAGTAAAAAAAAACATGCTGAATATTACGTAAATTTACGTAAAAATCTTGAAACTACGCGAATTTCTCGAATTTTCTCGAAACTCTTAAAGGTGGGGTAAGGCGACTCGGCAAGTTGCTCTTAAATGAAAGAGCACATTTTTTTTAGGTAAGACCATCGAGGGATTTTTTATCGAAAAGTCCGGTATTCGAGAAAATTTCATTTGGAAAAAGAAATTTGAACATTTTTTTCTCGAATACTAGACTTTTTTGTAAAAAATCCCTCGAGGGTCTTACCTAAAAAAATGTGCTCTTTCATTTAAGAGCAACTTGCCGAGTCCCTTTATCCCACCTTTAAAGCTACGTGAAATGATAAAAATTAGGAAAAATTACGTAGAATCCTTGAAATGACGAGAAATGTTATGAAATTGAGTAAAAAACATGAAATGACAAGAAATGTTATGAAATTACGTTAAATACATAAAATGACGTGAAAATGTTTCAAGAAAGAAAATCAACAACTAGCGGCTTATGTGATCTCTCACACTCAACGTTGGTATGACGAAAGATTGACCTGGAACCCGTCAAAATATCGAGGACAAAGCGAAGTCATTGTGCCACAAAGTATGGTATGGATTCCCAAGTTATTCGTCTACAACAGGTTTTTTTTTCAAACAAAAAACACATCAAACATCAAGTTTTTCTTCAGCTTGGAGTCGAAAGATATGCTAACTGAGAATCGAGCGGATGTTCGGTTATATCATACGGGCCGCATCAAGATCAATATCCCGCAATATGTTCAGGCGATATGTCGGATTCAGACCGAATCATTCCCGTTTGATTGTCAATTCTGTGCGGTGGCGTTAGCGTCGCCGTTGTTGAATGTAAAGGAGATGAAAGTGCATGCGACACAACCGCCGTTGGATTCTTATTTCACTGTAAGCAAGCCGCGTTTTCAAAAAGGATTTACGTCGACAAAAAACTACATTTTTTTATTTTTTTTTATTTAAATTTTATTTAAAACATGTGTCAATTTTTTGTAAGAAAAAATCAGTTGTTGAATTTTGAAAGACAGAAAATATATTTTCCAGAGAAAAAACGTGTCATATTTCGTCAAACAAAAGTATCAATTTTTTCACGAAAAATATTGATGTAAATTTTTTCGGACAAAAATCGACGTATAAAAAAATATTCACGTGTCAAATTTTGTCAGAAAAATCGACGTGCCAAAAAAATCACGTAAGTATGTATCACAAAAAATTCACGCGAATGTTGCGAAAAAAAATTCACATTAATATTACACAAAATTTACGTTAATATCAAAAAAAAATTAACATAAATATTACAAAAATTTTGAGTTTAATATCACGGAAAATTTACGTTAATATTACAAGAAATACACGTAAATATCACAAAAATTTGCATAAAAATAAAAAAATTCACTTGAATATTTTTTTAAAAAATTACGTAAATATTACAAAATTTTACGTTAATATCACAAAAAATTCACGTTTCAAATAATTCACTTATATATTACAAAAAAATCACTTAAATATAAAAAAAAAATTCACTTTTGATTTTCAGGGAAACGCTGAATGGTATCTCTTCAACGTCACCGTCCGCCAAATGGAATTCGCCGAAGAGGGCGAATCCCGTGTCGAAGTCCAATACATCTTCCATCTCCAACGCCGTCCAATCTACTACATCACCGTCATCGTCGCTCCAACATTTCTAATCTCCGCTCTTTCGATTCTCGGAATCTTCAGTCCAGGAAGCAATGATGGTCCTCGAAATGAGAAGGTAAGAGTCCCTCCATTGGTAAGATATGATGCTTCTATTTATTATTTTGTCACAATGTATGTATATACATGTGAAACTCCTTGTTTGTGTTGCTGTGTAGCGTGAAAATCATCTGTTCATTTTTTTAAGGATCAAAGTAATGAGAATGTAAGTTTCACCAACCATTTTCATTAATTAAACCCACTTTCAACAATTTATTGATTGATTTGATAATTTTCTCTATTTTTCACCATACAACATTTGCATGCATCCTTCACTATTTTTTACTCTAACATAAGCAAATCTTATAGAAATTGCAATATACATTATTCAGGTCTCTTTGGGCTTGGGAAGCCTGTTAGCTATGACTGTCCTTCTGGGAATTGTGGCCGGAGCAATGCCGAAGAGCAACGATATCCCCCTGCTTGGATATTATATCTTGGTTGTGATTGTTTTGTGCGCGGTGGCGGTTGGTATATCCATGGCGTTTTTAGCTATTAGTCGACATTTTATACAAAAAGGTAGGATTAGTTTTGGTTAGGGCTATTACGTGAAATGACGTGAAATTACTTGAAATGACAGGAAATAACTTTAAATATCAAGAAATTTCGAAACTACGTTTTAAAAAATATTTTGAATTCCTTAAAATTACATGAAATCCTTGAAATATTGCGTACTCCTCAAAATTACGTGAAATTACGAAAAAAGTTACTGGAAACGTTAAAAATTACGTTCTCAAAGTAATAAAATATTTCTGACATTACAGCAAACAACGAGAAATAACATGAAATGTCAGGAAATGACAAGAAATGGTATGAAATTACATATATAACACCTATTTTGAAGACTTTGAACTAAC
Organism: Caenorhabditis sp. 38 MB-2015; assembly: GCA_900536415.3. Taxonomy (NCBI): domain Eukaryota; kingdom Metazoa; phylum Nematoda; class Chromadorea; order Rhabditida; family Rhabditidae; genus Caenorhabditis; species Caenorhabditis quiockensis. The sequence continues at coordinate 28,974 of LR548564.1, forward strand.
CCATAATCTCTAGAAATACAGGAAATTACGTGAAATGACAAGAAATGTACTTAAAATTGCATGTATAACAACTTTTTTGTCTTAAATAATTTTAAAATTACCTGAAACTGATTGAGCATAATATTCAAAATAACATGAAAAGACAAGGAATGTTAAGAAAATCCTTGAAATGACAAAGAAAAAATCCTCAAAATTACGAGAAAATATGTTGAAAAATGACATTAAATTAGTTAAAATGATAAACAAATGTTGTGAAATTACATAAAATTACAAGAAACGTTGAGAAATTCCACGAAAATATATTTAAATACATGAAATTACGAGAAATTCTTAGAAGATGAAATAAAACTCTTGCAATTACTTGAAATGACAAGAAATGTTTTGAAATTACTTGAAATGACAAGAAATGCTTTGAAATTAGTTCTTTAAATGTTCTAACTTTCTAACGAAATCATAAAGAATGGTTTGAAAAGATATGATCATGTGGAAAGTTCTAATGGCCGACAAGTCAAGGGATACGCCTATTGCTATAGTTTGTGTGTAAGAAGGCGGAGCTTGCTTTGTAATACAAAACATAGCAATCAGCAAAACCCGAAAATCATCAGCTATCCATTTTTTTTTTCCAGAACAAATGCCATCCAAACGCCTGCTCCGCTTCATGTTCCTCACCGAATATCGAAAACGTCGCTCAACCATCTTTCGAGGCGTCCATCATTATCGACATAGTAGTGCGCATGATTGTGACAAGTATGTGCCTTTAAAAAATACAAAAAATCGTGTATATTTTCAGTCAAATGTATTCCAAGGTCCCCGAAATACAATCAATATGCAATATGATGGAAGAAATCGCCGATTCGCATCGAAGCATGCGACGAAAAGCAGATCTAAAGGCGAATAAGAAATTGGTAGGTCGACGAGCTCATTGAGCCCAAATGACTGGTGAATTTTCCAGGTCGAAAGAGAGTGGTCCAGAGTGTTTGCCAGGTTTGATTACTTCTTCCTAGTCGTTTTTGAGACATTCAACTTGACCGCTTTGGCGATTTTCTTGCGTGTCGCCTGGCTGCCAACGCCAGCGCTTCGAGAACAAATATTATAATTTCTGTATTTTTTTAAAATATTTTTATTATATTGTTACTATTTCAAATTTACGTGTGACTATTTTATGTGTATATAAATGTATTTATCCATTTATGAAAATATACTTTAGGCATTATCAGATAGACGCATTGTTGTACTCTGGTAGTTTGACACTGGAGTTACTTCTAAAAAAATCGTATTTTTTTGAATATCCTAACTCCTATGAACTTACTGATAACTTTTCTCATCAAGCTCTGAATATATTTACAAAACTCATTATTGAAAACAAGTGTAATTATTCCATCCAGCATATGAACACAAACCCAAGCAACTGTTGACAAGAAGAATCTGAGCCATCGATTCTCTGCTCCAATTTTTGGGGTGAGTATGAAATATGTGATAAGCTCACAGAGAAATACAAAAGCTTGGAGACATGCTTGTTTCAAAAAGTTGATCTCATTGCTTCGTCTTGTTGAGATTGTTGAAGTTGAGAGTCTTTTATTCAGCATTCTAGTTTTTATCACCGTGATGATATCAATGACCACAATGACGATGACGATTGAATTGTACTTGAGGAAATCCGCATACCAGGTGATTTTCAAGCAGACTGGGGTGGTTGAGAAGACAAATACCCAAAACTCATCGATGAAATAGAACTTGCAATCTTCTAAACGTTTAAGAGCTATTTTTTAACTTTTATGTATGTATATTAGTAGCTTACGATATCCATATAAGTAGAATGAAGGAATAATCGTGCCAGCCCATGAAAACGCGACCATCATATTAGTGTGGGTCATGCTAAAAATGTCTGATACATTTTGTACAGAAGTACGGTATACCTGAAGATAGTATCATATTTAATTGGTAGCATAATTGCAGAAAATCGATTGAGAGAGATGAAAAGGTGGGAATATGTTGAGATCTCATATACGATGATGAGAAAATGTCCACAATATTTAGAGTTCTTCTTCATCCATTGGTTATCGCTGGAAGTTTGTACGGTTATTTAGGAGTGTCTGTATGCATATACGGATGTACACACTACTATACACACTACCAAACGTATCAGTCAAAATTTCATTGTGCGCCGCAGTAATTTCTATGCAACATGACCCCACGCTTTCAGAAATACGGCCTCAAGAGAGCTGGTACTTTGTTTGTGTTGAGCCAAGACCTTCACCTCCAAGTACCCCCAGAAGGTAAAGTCGAGCAGATTCAAGTCGAGCGGAGAAGCTTGTTACAAGTCCTTGCTTCAAAATCCCAGAAATTTTGTTAAAATACCACGAAACTTGGTTCTCAGATGTTAGTCTCTTCCAGAACATCAACGAAACCGGAAAACGTTGTTTGAGAATCTGATGACGTTTTAGGGACTTGGAATAAAGTTTTAACAAAGTTGTTGATGGTTTTGATGGTTGGGGATCGTCTCGCTGATGAAAATTGTCTCGTCTGTCTAAATGATATCCGAGAGGCGGCGCACCTTGGGAACATTCAGCGATTCCTTCGGTTTTTTCCGAGTTGTTATTTTTCAATTCATCAGTGATTCATTTCCCACAATGGAAGCAATCTCTCATAAGTGCCAAACCACTTCTAACAATAATCTGGACACTGATTCTTCCGATTTCGAGCGATGAAGCCATCTCGCTCATGCTTACTGGGTCACAAATCTCATGTGTGCTATCCGAACGTGATCACCCGGTTTTAGGAAGGGGGAAGCATGACCATGATCCCAGGACTGATAAACGATCACTGACATCGTTGACATTGGGATATTCAAGCGTCGAACGATGTCACACACTCGTAATGATTTGGAGTACAGCTTGGAAAATATAACGCGATGCCGAAAAGAAGGCATAATTCAGGGGAAAACAGAGATAAGGACTTGTAATTTTCGGAATAAGCTTTCTATAACCTCTATTTTGAAAATAGTTCGAAACATTTCTAAATTTTGACTTTTGAAGGTGCCAGAAGCTCTCATGAACAACGGCTCTATACTTACGGGCCACCCTGTATACATTCATGTATGGGTATGTAAAGTTATGTACGGCGGTGTACAGGTAGTTAGTGGTATGTACGATCATGTACGGAAATGTAGAGGTTTGTACAGGTACGTATGGTCGTGTACGGGTATTTACAGCTTTGTACGGTCATGTATAGGTTCATACGGTCTTGTACGGATTTATACGGTCACATAAAAGTGTGTACGGTTACATGCTGGTTTGTACGGTCATATACAGTCATGTACTGATACGTACGGGTACTTACGGACATGTGAGGGTATGTAGAGTCATGTACGGGATTGCGCGGTTACATACGGGCATGCACAGTCATATACATTTATGCATGGTCAAATAATGGTACGTACGGTCATATACGGGTAGGTACGGTCATGAGAGGGTGCGCATGGAAATTTACAAAATACAGAAGTGTACGAGCATATCGTTAGTTGTGTGCAGACTGGTCATTTGGGCCGCCCGCGGGCCCCCGTCGGCCCGTCAATAGTCAATAGTACAATCCTACTACCAACATGTTCATTACTACATAATAGTTATAACATTTTTTAATAATACTAATTTTAGTGAGGTCTGAACTTATCGTGAACACAGCAGTATATTCGATATATCTTCACCCCCTCATTGAGTCAATACCCCTCAACCTACAGATAAATCATTGGAACCACGTAGAAAACAAACATCGTTGAATGCAACGCATCACCAATCGACTGGGACAGAGTGAGTCTGCCAAATGTATTTTTCATCGACTTCAACTTTGTGATCAAAATGGCCACCGTCCAATTCGCCATCATACCAATTAACACAATCTGAAACTATGAATCAGAGTTGGGCGGAAGTCATTTTTTGAAAAGTCGGAAGTCGGAAGTCGGAATTAAAATTTGTTTTCCGGAAGTCGGAAGTCGGAAGTCGGAATTAGGATTTCCATTCGCGGAAGTCTGAAGTCGGAAGTCGGAATTCTGCCCAACTCTGCTATGAATACATCTGTTAGGAAACTTCTGGAGAAACTCGCCGGTAAAATAATGCATGCCGCGATTTTGTGGTCTTCCATATGGATCATAGTGTTCAAATAACAACAACTGAATAAATATAAATTCTACCGTCTGGGCTTGATCACCAAAACAATAACATGACCCTCTTGAGACGAGTCAAACGAAAGATCAGTTTCTATTTCGAAGTATTCTAGTGGTAATTAATGAAAATCTCTTCTCACATGATATATTTATACATAATACAGTATGCCTAGAAGTTTAAGCTGTGTGAATATTTATAGATATTTACCGAACAATTATAGTGATTTATTATTTTGAGCAATGTCTGTTATCAGCTAGTCATAAAATAGAGCACACATGCTGCTATTTTTTATTTCACAACTACATAGTGTACCAATTAATGTTCTCTATGACGTGAGATAAGTTGAGACAGAGATGTTATCTACAAAAATCGATATAAGGTACATTCCGAGCTGTTGAAATGGAATGTACCCCAGATGGGCTTCCCAGATTAACTGGGAAGAATGAGTAAATTTTATCACGTGGGAAATTCCAAATAAACATTACCATCCCATGGGAGCCCAGGTGGGCTTTCTTTTTTCTTTCATTTCTTAAAAAAACACTAATTTTTTCATGAAATGAACAAAAAAACGACCAATACGTCAGAAAAAGAAATACAAACGTGAACTTTTTCGAAAATTTACAAAAAAAATTTCCCAACTGGGAAAGCCCAGCCCACCCCAGTTTATCTGGTCATTTCTTGAAGTGGGATGGGATGGAATGGACATTTCTATCCGGGCTATCTGGAGCCCACATTTTTCCCATTTCGACAGCTCTGGGTACATTACCCTAAAATTAAATACACTTACTTATTTTTATACTTCTCCGTATATACCTCCAAAACTCATCATTAAACACAATTGTAATTACCCCATCCAACATATGCACACAAACCCAAGCAACTGTAGACAAGAAAAATATTAGCCATACCTTCTCCGCTCCAATTTTTGGGGTGATAATGAAATATGTTATGAGCTCATAGAGAAATACAAGAGCCTGAAGGCATGCTTGCTTCAAAAAATTGATCTCATTGCTCCGTTTCGCGGAGATTGTCGAGTTGGCGAGTCGCTTAGTAAGCATTCTAGTTTTGACCACAGTGATAATATCAATAACCACGATGAATATAATCATCGAATTATTCTTGAGGAAATCAGCATACCAAGTAATTTTCAGGCATATTGGGGTGGTTGAGAAGGTGAACATCCAATTCTCATCAATGAAAAAGCACTTACAATCATCTAAAAATAAGGTATCACTTTTCTAAAATCTTCTATGTAGCTTACGATATCCATACAAGTAGAATGATGGAAATATCGCACAAGCCCATGAAAATGCGATCATCATATTGGTGTGCGTCATGCTGGAAATATCTGATACATTTTGTGCAGAAGTACAGTATACCTGAAGATAGTATCATATTTAATTGGTAGCATAATTGCAGAAAATCGATTAAGGGAGATGAAAAGGTGGGAGTATGTTGAGATCTCATATACGATGATGAGAAAATGTCCACAGTACTCAGAGTTATTTTTCATCCATTGGTCATTGCTGTAATTTGAAAGATATTTGAGCTATGTATGTGAACGTCTGGCTAAAATTATTGATATAGAGACCCTAATTTTGTAGACAGGTCAACCGATATAAATGATAAACTAGGACATCTAGTGCTGAAGATATTTTGTGTATATTATATGTTCAGGTTTTTTTTTCGAATACATATATGGACATAAGAACCCGGGCATTATGGTACGTACAGTATACAATTTTTAACCCAAAAGCTACTCATAGTACATGTCTACTATGTACATAATAATTATCCTCTTAATTTTTACACATTACTGGATAGTACTTCTCACTTCTTACAGTACATTTTCAACTCATTGGGTATCCAACAGTACACAAGTCCACACTATACGGGTACGTAAAGTCATATGCAGATATGTACGGTCATGTATGAGTATCTAGATTGGGTAGTTCATGCCTTGATTAATCTCAACCCCAGGTCTCTGATTGTAAGCCCTAAACCTACAAATAACACATTGGCACCACATAACATAGAAACGTCGTTGAATGCAAAGCATCACCAATTGACTGTGATAGTGTCAATCTTCCGAAGGTGTTTTTCATCGATTTCAGTTTTCTGATGAGAATGGCAACCGTCCAATTTGCCACCGTGCCAATCAGCGCAATCTAAAGTACATACACTTATGAGTGAACGCAGTGTACGCAAGCAAACCTACCGGTAATATAATCAATGCAGCGAGCTGATGATTCTCCATGAATTTTTGTTAGGAAATTAAACAGTGACTGAATAATAACTGAAGGTAAATAATAAATCCACTAGAGACCTAGAAATGTGGAAGATGAATGGGAAAAATAATTAGATGTGATGCAAAGTGATTTTTTGTTGCACAAAAACATATAATTTAAGAAATTAACTGTGTCTCATACTTCTTCTGATCAGCACTGCAAAAAAAAAAATACAAAAACTGTGCGGCACCCTAAACGGAACCCATCTAAGCTTCAACCTCTGCCCAAGGACCCCCCCCCCTCTGCCATCCATGGATACTATTAACAATTAGTTTTGAATATAACCAAAAAATATTTATTCTTTTTCCATTGAGAATAAAAAAATATCGTGAAACGTCAAAAATCAGAAAAACAAAATGATAAACCGCATTTTTTGAAATAATGTGATTAGTAAATAATGACCAAAAGTGAGTGTATGGGATCTTAGGGTATGATACATGGTACAACAGGGTCGTTAGATACTTACGGGACGTTTATAGGACCATTACAAGACATTAGTAAGGTACTATACATAAGGATAACTAAAATATACTGTGAAGATGTATATAATACACTACTGGACCATTTGAAGACATTAGTAAGGTACTATACTTAAGAGAATCTATAATGTACTGTATGGATGTATATAGTCTACTATATAACCGTCTAGAAATCATACCAAAATTTAAATTCCAGAAAAAACCGTCTCAAAGGGAAGTGCTACAAAATCAAAAAATCCAAAAAAGAAAACCAAACCAAAAAGTAAACAGGCGCAGAAGAAATCAGCGGATAAAAAGCGCCAAAAAACCAGGACCAAAAAGCAGCGAAAAGAAAAGGCTCATGCTCGAAAGAAAGGTGGGACCAGGACAAAAAAGAGCAAGGGTGGAGCAGGAGGAAAAGGGAAAGCTCGAGGAAAAACAAAGAGGAGTAAGAAGTCCAAGGGGAGTATGAACAATGTTAAAGGGAAGGGTGAGGAGGATGGTGATGATGAAGAAGAATCGAGCTCGAGCTCTTCATCGGATGATGATGAGATTCGATTGAAGTTCACTGGAATGTCGGGTTAGTTGGATTCTATCAAGTAGGTTACAAAAGATATTTGCATTTTTCAGTTGATCAGATGAATAAGGTTCGGAAACATGTTCAGGAGCTGGCCAAGGATGAGTTTTTAAGCACGTTGAAGGTGAGTGGACTGCTTAGCACTTTAGGCTTAGGCTGAGCGATAGGCTTAGGCTGAGGTTCAGCCTTGGGCTGAGGTTCAGGCTTAGGCTGAGGTTCAGGCCCAGGCTGAAGTTCAGGCCCAGGCTGAGGTTCAGGCCCAGGCTGAGGTTCAGGCTTAGGCTGAGGTTCAGGCTCAGGCTGAGGTTGAGGATTAGGCTGAGGTTCAGGCGTAGGCTGAGGTACAGTGTAGGGCAAAATGATTTTAACCTCTGGGTTAGGCTTGGGCTCAATATTTTAAAACCTTGGGCTCACGCTTACAAGGAATGATTCCCAAAGTGTTTTATCAAACTCAATGTGCATTTTGCTCGGATCATATCCAGCCGTATCTAACAAATACCAGTGGTCAACTTCACAATTTCAGTGGCCAAAAAAAATATCTATGTTTTGTCTGTACTTTTATGTTGAAGTTGACTATCACAGCTTTAAAATGATTTTTTGATCGACATTTTTCGTTGATTTTCAGCCGAGTTATGATTTTTCAAAGATGACCGCAAAACAGGCTGAGCGAAGCCCAGACTGCGCAATTTGGGCTCAGGAAAAACACACTTTTTTGGATTTTATCAAACTTTTTTTTTTAGGCTTAGGCTTAGGCTAAGGCTTACAAGGGAGGTTCGAGAGCTGTTATTTTCAATTCTTCTCAAAATTTGTATACTTATAGAGTTCGGCCTCCTGATCTTCATGCTATATTTTTTATCCGCCGGAAAATTTTTCACAAAAGTTTCCGGTGAATAAAAAATACACCATGATGATCAGGAGGACAAATTCTATAAGTGTACAAATTTTGAGAAAAAATTGAAAGTAACAGCTCTCGAACCTCCCTTGTTAGTACCTCAGGTTTGGGACTTTAGACTCAGTACCTTAGACTCAGGACCTTGAACTCAGCACTTTCTTACAGGATTTAGCTGAGGGTGGAGCTGCGAAACGAAGAATGGAAGAACTGGCGACACCCGAGCAACGTATGGCTCTTTTCACCGATCAAGAAGAGCCCACCAATCCATCGCGCGGACCTTTTCAATCGAACCGTTTTGGCGCTGTTTTTGTTCTGCCCAATGAATGATCAGATATGTACATTTATTAATTGATATAACAAATAGTGTTATTTGAACATTTCAAAATTCCCTGCTGAATCCGAAAATCACATCAGAACTGTATTGATCGAACGATGAAAGATTGAAGATTCGTAAAAGGTGCATTTCTTCGAGTGCGCGATCTGCGCAGATTTCCACGCCGCCGGTCAACATTAGCAACTGCAAAAATAGAACTATTGTCTCTCAGAAGTCTAAAAATGAGAAAAGTACCTCTCCTAGACGGACGGCCAGTTGATCATTATTCATGCCTTGTTTGATATAATGTGTATAAAGACCACTGATGACCTTGTTGCGAACTGATTGCACCATTTCGCTATCCTCTTTGGTGGCTAGATCGTCGCCATTCATTTCGCGAAGGCATGTTGGTTCTGGAAGATTATCGATTTTTATATGATGGAAAATTTTTGAGCTCGAATTCTTGACAAAAAACAGCAAAAAAATCCACGTGTAAAATGTTTTCGGAAAAAAAGAGTCTAATTTTCGTGTGAAAATAACACGTGTCAATTTTCGTGAGAGAAAACACGTGTCAAATTTTAGTCAAAAAAAACCACGTGTCTAATTTTGGCAGGAAAAGTTCCACGTGTCTAATTTTGTTGTGAAAAAAATCACGTGCCAAAATTTGTCACTAAATCCACGTAGAAAATTTTGTTTAAAAATAAAAAAGTGTTCATTTCGTCAGATTTTGTCCACGTGGCAAATTTTGTCAGAAAAAAAAATGAGTCAAATTTTGACATGAAAAATTTGCATGCTGAATTTCGTCTGAAAAAATTGTGTCAAGTTTTGTCAAAAAAAGTTCCACGTGTCAAAATTTGTCACAAAAAAAATACATTTTCAAACTTTCACGTGAAAAATCCACGTTTCACATTTTGCCGGGGGAAAAAACACGTGTAAAGTAATGTCAAAAAATCCCCCTTTCGAATTTTGACGTGAAATATGTGACAAATATAGGCAATACAATATCCAGGTATCAATTTATGTCAGAAAAAAATCCACGATTAAAATCCAACGTGTCAAAATTCCTCTCAAAAAAAATCACGTTTTGGCGTTGAAAATCCATGTTGCGAATTTTCACGTGAAAAATCCACGTTTCGAATTTCGTTAGAAAAAAATTGTGTCAAGTTTTGTAGAATAAACTTTTCAATTATAGTTAAAAAAAACCACGTGTTGAATTTTGTCAGAAAAATTTCCACGTGTCAAATTCTGTCACTAAATTCACGTAGATAATTTTGTTAAAAAATATAAAAGTACTCATTTCGTCGGATTTAGTCTCAAAAAATCACGTTTTGTTAGAAAAAATTCACGTTTCGAATTTTATCAGAAAAAATGTGTAACAAAAATGTGCACGTCAAGGAATTCATATCCAAAAACATCTCTCTAAAACTCACTCATCAACATCAACGTCTTAACCGCCGCCACTTCCAACGCATTCGGTTTCAAATGTCTCAACGGATCGGCCACTTCCTGAATCAACATCGACACAAATGGAGCCAACAACTTTTGCTCCGCAATGAAATTTGGTGTCAGCAACGTCCGGATCTCGTCAGGTATATTGACAAGGTCGCTGACTAGACATGTTCGATCAGACAGGAACCAGATGTGTTTGTGAGGTGGCATTTGGGCGGTGAAAAGGCCGTGTTCGATTACAGTGTATCGAAGGCAGAAGCGGCGCATCAAAAAGTTCCGGTACCTTTGGGAGAGTTTGAGGTAACAAGGTACACCATCGACCCATTCTTTGAGAAGTATAATATCTACCTTCAACGATGGACCAATCCCATTGTTCAGTGCTATATTGGTATAGTTACATATCTAAAGAAAAAATAATTATCCACTGCACGAAAAAACATCACAATATTACCGGACTATAGAAGTGAATCTCTTGATCGTTGGTGGCTTCGGGTGTGCCGAGAAGGCGTGCGGTGCGAGTGCGAATCGACGTGTCCATGACGCATATATTCTGCAAAACATCGTAGTCGTGTTCACATACGTTCGTCATTCTTGCGATTATCTGCAAGCAGATAGTTTTTTTTTCAGGCACAACTCAAATGCACTCGGAGAATGGGACTTACGGATAGTTGAGGGGGGATTGATGGGGGACTGGAGATGGGTGAGGAGTCGACAGAGTGACGTGGGTTTCGACGGCCGATGACGTCACGGCATGGATGAAGTGCTGGAAAGAAATACGTGGATTTTGAGACTCAAAAAGGCCACAAAGAATCTAGAGCGTCCCATAAATACGTATACGGATTTCAACTGCTCCAGAAGGACCTAGAAGGCTCCACAGGGATTCAGAAGAACCCAGGAAGACCCAGAAAATTTTAGATGGACGCAGATGATCCCAGATGAATTCAGAAGGTATCTGGATGATCCAGAAGGTTTCTGTTGGAACCGGATGGACCCAGAATGTACCTGAAAAACCCAAAACCGCTCAGAAGTACCCGAAAGGTTCCAGAAAGACCTAGAATGTATCAGAAGTCCCAAGAAATACACAAATGGACCCAGATAGACTCGGACGGCTACCGAAGACTCCACGAAGACCCAGTCAAATCCAGACTGAATCAGAAGGACCCGGAAAGACATAGAAGGATCCAGAGGGTACCAGAAAACATCAGAAGGTGCCAGAACGACGTAGACCAACGCTGAAGAGCCCAGGCGGACCGAGAACAGTCCTTGCAGATCTAGAAGGACCCAGATCTAACCAGCTCAACACAGATCGATCAAGATCGCCCCAAGTTAACCTCGGCTTACTCGGATCTTTCTAGATCGCCTCAGATCGGCCCAGATCAACCCAGGTCCACCTAGATTGACCCAAATTGCTCTAGACCTATCCAGATCGCCCCACATCGTCCCAGATCTATCCAGAACGACTCAGATCCCCCACAGATTGACCCAGATCTACTCAGCTCAACACAGGTCTACCAAAGATCGCCCCAAACTAACCTAGACCTACCCAGATTTGTCTAGATCGCCCCAGGTCCCCCTATATCGACCCATATTGCTCTAGATCGTTCCAGATCATCCCAAATCATCTCAGATCTATCCGGATTGACACAGATTGCCCCAGACCTATCCACATCGATCATATCGCCCTAGATTGACCCAGATCTACCCAGAACGACGCAAATCGTCCCAGATCTAGCCAGATCCCCTCGGATTGCCCCAGAGCGCCCCATCTCGACACAGATCACTCCACAAGAACCCCCAAAATGAATACTCACCCTCGGCCGTCATTCCAACTTGCTTACACTTCATAAACCGACAACTCCTACACAACCGCTTCGCATTCACATTCTTCTCCATCCGACACTCGTTTTTATTTTTGCATTTCGGCGGTGTCTCCTGCAGCACCACTCGCCTGAAGAACGTCTTACACCCAAGACACGCCGTCACACCATAATGATGACCTGTGTTGGCGACACGGCCACACACCAAACAACATGGACCATCGCCATCTTCCGGCGATTTTGTTTGACTTGTGCTGGCTTCTGGAAGAAGAAGATACGTAGATGATGATGATGATGATGATAGATCTTTGAGCTAGACATGCACTTTTTGTTTTTAATAATCTCTGATGAGGGCAATAATGACAAAAATTGATGTATCAAAGTTCGTTTATAACAAAATTAGTATCAAACTTTGAAGTAGCAGAAATTCCCTGTAGATCTATAATACATCTCAGATCTGTTACAGATTTTCATAATAAACCTTTCCAGGTATCTTATAGGTCTAGTACAAAATTTCTGTGCACTATGACGATCAATAATTTGACCTAATTAAATATATTTTTATTTAGAAAAAAACATTAGAATCTGTTTTAGACATGTTTCAAAATTTTACGAGAATATGTAAACTCAAAAAAAAAACAGGGAAAATAATAATATTTTTAGAATTAGTCAACATATCTCAATATTCAGCGCGAAATAAGGAACATTTCAAATTTAAAAAATGTTTATCGAAGTTGAAGTTAAAAAATAAATATTGAAAATTTGTGTTTAAAAATGGACATTTCGAATCTGGATTCGAAAATATAGGTACTAAAATTCCACATTTACTAATTTAAAAGTCGAAAATCAAAATTCGGAATTCGAATTCAATGTTTTGGTCCCAAAAAAAAGGGTTACAGTTTTTTGAAGTGATACTCTTTTGTGCACAAAACCACGTTTCAATATTTTAGCATAAAAATCAACGATTCGAAAAAATATGTACTAAAATTACCCTTTTATAATTCAAAGGTCAAAAATCAAAAATCCGTAGTTTGATTCTCAGATCCCAAAAAATAAGGTTTCAAATTTTTACCGATAAAATTTATATGTCAAGTTCTTGAATTGTTACATTAACATTAGATATATAAAACTACATTTCAAAATTTCAGAATAAAAATAAACAATTCAAAAAATATGTACTGAAATTCCACGTTCACTAATTTAAAATTCGAATATCAAAAATCATATCACCAAAAATCCACGTGTCAAATATGGGTCCAAAAAAATACAGGTTACAATTTTTCGAAGTCATACAATCAATTTTTGTGCACAAAACCATGTGTCAAAATTGTGCCACGTGAATTTTAAGTACTGAACTTTGTATGTTAAAACCAATGAACTGAAATTCCACGTTTACTAATTTAAAATTCGAATATCAAAAATCGGGTCACCAAAAACCCACGTGTCAAATATGGGTCCAAAAAAATACAGGTTACAATTTTTCGAAGTCATAAAATCAATTTTTGTGCACAAAAACATGTGTCAAAATTGTGCCGCGTGAATTTTAAGTACTGAACTTTGTATGTTAAAACCAATGAACTGAAATTCCACGTTTACCAATTTAAAATTCGAATATCAAAAATCGGGTCACCAAAAACCCACGTGTCAAATATTGGACCCAAAAAATACAGGTTACAATTTTTCGAAGTCATAAAATCAATTTTTGTGCACAAAACCATGTGTCAAAATTGTGCCACGTGAATTTTAAGTACTGAACTTTGTATGTTAAAACCAATGAACTGAAATTCCACGTTTACTAATTTAAAATTCGAATATCAAAAATCGGGTCACCAAAAACCCACGTGTCAAATATTGGACCCAAAAAATACAGGTTACAATTTTTCGAAGTCATAAAATCAATTTTTGTGCACAAAACCATATGTCAAAATTCTGCCACGTGAATTTTAAGTACTGAACTTCAATGTCAAAAAAAATTTTTTTTTATTTTCTCTATTTTCCCAAGTAAAAAGGGACCTAAGACATTCTTGTGTCTCAAATTTCATCTAATCTCTCTGCGTCTCATAAAAAGTGCATTCACTATCAAAAAAAACATCATGCTCCAATAAAAAATCCAACTCACCATTCAGATCGAAATCAATATCATCCATCGCTTCACTGTATGTCATGAAGCCTAAAACACCGAGAAAAAATATATTTGTTGCAAAACAAAAGTGATCTTAGAACAATAGACAAAAATGGACATGCGATTGATAATATTAAAACTAATCAATTTCCATGATGATAGAGATAACAAAATCAAGGTTTAGCGAACAAAAAAAGTTAAAAATCACGTGGTAGAAAATAAGAGGGTAATTCAAAGATCACCTAACCTAATTTCAATCAATAATTGTTTCAATGCATACACACACATGTATTAAAAAATAGTGAAAAGCAACAGCAAAAACGCTTATCGAACTAGAAATATTTTTTCTTTTTTCATCGCTATGTCTGCGCTCTCCTTTCTCTCACCCCACCCCCCTTTTTTTCACTATCTTCTTTTTCTATATATATTTACACAGACCTGCAATAACATCACTACTAACTAACTACTACACACCATTGGTCGGGAGGGGGAAGACCTATGACATTCTAGTTGTGTCGATATATGGTAAAGATAGAAAGGGCGATAGAGAGGGAGAGAGAGGGGTAGAGAAATTGTATAATACAGAATTCAAGAAAATTTAAAAAAAATTTTGAGTCACGTGGGGTTTTGTCAGCAAATATTGATTCAAAAATTCTTAGAGCAAGGCAGTTGAAACTGAAGTACATATTTTCAGCACCTAAAATTTTACAAAAGCATACTATTTTTAAAAATCGGGTTTTTTATCAATATCTAATTTTGAAAATTTGATTTTCAAGTCAAGTATTGATTTTATAAAAAAAAAAAAAATATATATATGCATATCAAAGTACGAAATCACAATTTTTCAGAAAGTGAAAAGATTTTCAGCCGTTTGAATTTCAAGTCAAAAAAAGAGGTTCTATCCTAGTATAAGGGTCCCAGAATAATATAGGGGTCCCAGAATAAAATAAGGGTCCCAGAATAAAATAAGGGTCCCAGACTAATATAAGGGTCCCAGAATAAAATAAGGGTCCCAGACTAATAAAAGGGTCTCAGAATAATAAAAGGCTCCCAGAATAATATAAGGGTCCCAGAATAATATAGAAGTCCCAAAATAATATAAGGGTCTCAAAATAATATAAGGGTCCGAGAATAATATAAGGGTCCCAGAATAATAAAAGGGTCTCAGAATAATATAAGGGTCCCAGAATAATATAAGGGTCTCAGAATAAAATAAGGATCCCAGACTTATAAAAGGGTCCCAGAATAATATAGAAGTCCCAAAATAATATAAGGGTCCCAGAATAAAATAAGGGTCCCAGAATAATAAAAGGGTCCCAGAATAATATAGAAGTCCCAAAAATTTGTTTTCTTTGTTCAAAGACATAGTCGTTCAAAAAATAAAACAAAGATCCGGAGAGTCAATAAGGGCTATGGGCCCTTTCAATAGGGGCTATACAGGAATATTTAATTTTTAGACCACTTGTTTTTAAAAAATTTGAGGACCATTATATTATTTTGGGATCCTTATTTTATTCTGGGACCTATACTAGGATATAACCAAAAAAAAAATCATATCATCCATAGCTACGTTTAGAACATATGAATCGGTTTTTTTTTACGTGAGCTTTACGTTTTTACGTGAGCCATTGATTTTAAAATTTTTGGAGCAAGTTGAAACTGAAGTGTTTCCAGCTTCTGAAATTTTGAGAAAAGGTTTACATTTTTTTTTGATCACTTTCCGAACTTCAAATTTTAAAAGTGGATTTTTTAGAGTCAAATCTTGATTTATTGCATCGCTGCCAATTGAAAATTGAAAAAGTTTGCGTAAAAAAAATATTCATATTTTCAAAATATTTTTTTATTCATGACACTTCTTTTTGACTGAAAGTACTGATTCATGTATTTAAAAAATTCTGAAATTTGTGATATAGATATAATATAATATAATATGATATAATATAATGTGATATAATACACGTGGAATTTCAACACCTGAATTTGGTTTATTTATTTTAATCCCCAAAATGTAATGTAAAAATATACAAGATTTTAAACATAGATTCTGAATACTAGGAATTCAGACGTAAAAATTCAGCATTCAAATTCGGTATATTGATTTTGTCCCCAAATATAAAAAAAACATTTTCCCTCAAATTAAAGCGTGGAACTTGAACACCTAACCTTAGTACATATATTCATTTTACTCCCCAAAGTTAATTTAAAAATATAGAATTTGAAGTCAAAAATCTAATATCGTGGACTTTTCGGACTGTCCAGTTTGACAACATCAATTCCATAATACACAATTATAAAATAAGAGAGGGGAGAGAAATTAGAAAATTGTGTACAATATAAATGTACATAGGAAAAAAACAAGGCTGTCAGTGGAATTAATTTGTTCTCTGTTTTTTTTTTGCTCGAAAAATTCACTATAGCATTATTAATTATAAAGGGCTTCATGAAAAGAGAAGAGATTATGCGTAATATACATATGTATATTAGATTAGTGACTATTGTTATCATATATTTGCACATTATCAGGTTTATGCACCACGTTTTATCAAAAGATCAATAAAACATAGACCAAACATTATACATACTAGAGGTTATTCATGGGAAAGGAGAGAAATACACAAATAATATTTATATTTTTTTTGAGATCACCGAAACATGTTCTCGCAATCAGAACTTGCTAAGCACATTTTTTTGGTACTGATCTTATAGAAAGCATCAAAGGTGATTTTTTGATAACTATTTAACACCTGGGAATGTAAATTTTGTTGTGCTTCAGCCGCGGACCTGCCGCATATCTGCCACAGGGTTTCCAGACTAGCGGCAAGACCTTAAGAAATTGCCTGTGTATATATTAAAAAAGGGTCTAGTAGACTATAGTTTAGTTGATATATAGGTATAGCTATTGTTGTGCATAAAAATATATACAAAGTATGAAAAATACACTTTAAATATAACCAAATCTGGGCTGAAACAGGGCTAACTAGACTGTAGTTCAGTCAATATTTTTATATAAATATTTTTTTGTATTAAAAAATATAGAAGATATCAAAATTGATGTCTGATACCTAATTACCACCTGGGGTGATACATTTTTTATACACCTTAAATATATCCAGAACTGGGCTAGAACAGGGCTTACTAGACTGTAGTTTAGTCTATATATATATATATATATAGACTAAATATTTTTTTGTATTAAAAAATATAGAAGTCATCGAAAATGATTTTTTTCATTCCTAATACCACCTGTAATTATGCCTTTTCTATTTGTTTCAATACACCTTAATTAAATATCCAAAATTGGGCTAGAACAGGGCTTACTAGACTGCAGTTAAGGAATTTTTTTTTTTCATATTAATTTTATATAAATATTTTTTGTATTAAAAAATATTGAAGATATCTAAATTGATGTTTTGATACCTATTCACCACCTGGGGTTATACATTTTTTATACACCCTAAAAATATCCAAAACTGGGCTAGAACAGGGCTAACTAGACTGTAGTTCAGTCAATATTGTATAGTATTGGTCTTCCTTAAATTGGATATAAAATAATACTTTTGAAAAATGTATTTTCAGGTTTGAAGTTGATCAAAATCTGGAATTTTTAATACATTTTATAGTACCAAAATTCAAACCCAGAGTGCATTTGAAAGAGCACGAAATTCTGAGACATAGTGACTTTGACTTCAAAGCTCTCTTGCTCCCCACAATATCCCGAAAAAGGTTGATAACTTTAAATCAACATAACTCACTCAGTTTCCATTTTCATGAGCTGAGACTAAGTGCGTTTGAAAGAGCACAAAATTTCGAACAAAACGTGATCTCACTCTATGTGCTGATTTTTTTGTGCTCGCGAAAAAGAGCACTAAATTTATCTATATTTTTTGTGTCTCAATTTCAAAACTAGACTACAGTCATTTTCTACGTATAGTTAACAAAAAATCAAGAAAAATAAACCAGAGATTACATATATATTTTTGTTACGAATGAATGAAGAGATTTATATATTTAGTATGGTTGTATGCATAGAAGTGGGCGGGGCGTAAGATCGAACATTCAAAGCATGAGTTATCGCATAAATCAGAATCTATATACGTCATATTTGAAGCCTATTTTCGGCCTATTTCTAGGCCTGAGAACTGGACCTAAAAATGTCTGGTATATCATCTAACTATACCTAGAAAAAGTTGAGAAAAATCCCGGAAGTTTTGCAAAAATCAAAAATATATTTCTACGTAATCAAAAATAAATTTTTTTTTTTTAAATAAATTTTATTTATGTATCAAAAAAGAAATTGACGTAGTTTGCTTGATAAAAGAGTATTTTTTGTCAAGATGTATAGAAAACTGGAAGAAAATCACCATGGTGACGGCTAGACAAAAAATAGATGAAAAATGAAAAGAGGAGAGGAGAAATATTTTATTATTCGGTTTGGTTCTTTGCACTTTTGAAGGGTGATATTTTGAAACATACAAAGTGCATATTCATATGCATTAGAGAAGGGCAAATTTATCATAACTCGGCTTAAAATAATCAGTTGGGGCTCATATTTTGCACAGTTATGGCTAAAGGTATTAACAAAGTGCTGAATCACATTCCTTAAATATTTGAGCACAAATGTTCGAAATATGAGCCCGAACGGATTATTTTGAGCCGAGTTATGATAAATTAACCTACAGGGTGAGCAATTCTTCAATTCAAAAAATAATTTGTAAAAATGTACACAAACACGGACACAAAACGTCTCAGTGGCTTAAAAATCTCTATTTCACCATTTTATTTTCGAAAACCAGAAAAGTTTACAAAAAAATTATTTCAAGAGATATACTACACTTTTTTGAAGAAGCCTATCTTTGAATAAATTTTTAGAAAAAATTACAGATGTTAGTTTTTCAGATATAAAAGCTGGATCATATTGCTCATCTATTTGAGCACAATTGTGAAAAATATGGTTTCAAACGGAACATTTTGAGCCAAGTTATGACGATTTTTAAATTAAGTAACATTATACAAATGTGTCGATTCAACCAACTGTAATCTTTAAAAAATTGTGCTCAAAAAGATGACCTGAAAAATCAACTCACAGGGTTCCGTTTCTGGTTCAGATATATAACATATTTTTTTTAATCAAAATTCTAAAATGTTTGTGTTTTGAGCTGCATATACAAGAAACTAGATCAGCGTGTTCGATAAATCGGGAATAAAGAAGAAAAGCAAAAAGAGAAATGAGTTTGCAAGGAGATTCATCTGATTCAAACTACATATTTTGTATCTATCTGGTCTTTAATCTATGTATGGAATGAACAGATGTACATTAATATCTCGCTCGGTAGATTGGGTAAGATAAAAATTTCAGACAGAAAGATGTTTGATTTTCTGCAAAAGAGGGTGAATGAAAAGAGACAATGACAAAAAAGGAGGTCACTTGGGAGATTTGGAAATGTGTAATTTAAAGGTTTCTTAATTGAGCTACCATTTGGAGGTACATGAAATTTGTTGAAATAGGTCTTGAAGGGTTTTGTAATTTTTTACAAAATTAAAATACCTAAAAATGTATCAAAACCATGAGTTTTCTTTGGATCAATGTACAAGGATCTTACTTCAAAATACATCAACCAAAACAGTAGTGGCCATAACTTTTGAAGAAAAATCATCTTTTCATGTTTAAGTATGATTTTTTGGCGTCAGATACATCATTGTATTTATCACCATATTTGTATGTATACCCAAATTATATATTTTTCATTTTCCGATCCAGAATACATTGTTTGTAGTGAGTTGATTATACAAAAAAATATTTGTCTATATTTTATAGTTGGTATTTATCTAAAAAAAATGACTATACATAAGACTGTTTTGGAATTTTTCGAAATTCAGGCAGTTTTTCGAAATTCAGGCGTCCATTTTTCGAAATTCAGGCAGTTTGGGATGTCAAGTCAGGCTAGATCGGGTTCGAGATGGCTTGCGTTTAGTGCAAAGATTTATAGCTGAACATAAGTCCTAGGTTAAAATATTGTTATGGACTATATTTAGCGATGTGAAAAAAATAAATATTAAAAATATTTTTAAAAACAGTAAAACGAAAAATGTTCAACCAAAAGAAAGTTATGTGGAACCCCAGATTGTTTTGTTCATTTTCTACATGGTAGCGAAACGAGATTTCTCTTCTATCGATTACCAAAATTCGAGTTGACGATATTCTAAGGCACAAAATATGGGCTTCCCGAGCAATCCCAAGTTTGACTCGGAGGTTTTATTCGTCAGAATCCGATCTTGAAATGATATACCACTTCAAGACACTTATCTAAACAGCTATTGACTATCTAATTGACTGTCTAGTCCACTAATATTGATGATATGCATCAAAATATCAACACTTCATATGTTTCTAGGCTTTTTAGGATATTTTAGGATCACCAGAAGCTCCTAATATTAATTAAAACCTATTTAATAATGATTTTTATATAAATTGATGTGTTCTAGCTCTTGTAATGATGCATATTCTTTCTAAATTGTCAATTTGATGCCTCATGACCCCCAAAACCTAAATTCATATGTTTCTAGGCTTTTTAGGATATTTTGGGATCACCAGAAGCTCCTAATATTAA